>JAACNH010006975.1:0-15996 GCA_019447015.1 Hymenochirus boettgeri
TCCCTCTGTGTACTGTAATGTAGTACTCTCTCCTCCCTCCCTCTGTGCACTGTAACGTGAGAGGATGTACACAGGAAGAGAACGTAATGTACTTACCCGATCGCTCGCTCATCTGCCGTGTAGTCTATGCATGCGCATGGTACAAAGTCCATTGGGACCTGTCAGAGGACACGGTGGAGGAGCGAGCAATCTGGTAAGTACCATACCTTCTCTCCCAGCTCCTGCAGGTATTCTGTAGTGTAGGGGACCCCCCTCTAACCCTAACTGCCAGGTTTCTAAGTTAAAAAAGTGCAGAGAAACAGACTTGCCCACCTTCGTTCCATTGTCCTGTCTGGACCGGCAGCCGTGTCTGTGAAAGGCTGAGAGTTAGCCTATTCTGTTCTGGCAAAGGTTAGGGTTGGAGGGGGGTCCCATACACTACAGAAAAAATGTATTTCATTTTCCCACTCACTACAGAGATGATTGATCTGGTGGGGGACGGGCTCCCCTGCGCATGCAAAGTGTCCTCCAGGAGGACAGGGAAGGGGCAAAAAACTTCACACAGGAAATCTCCTACTCTTCACTTTTTTGGACTTAGACAGGAGAACCATAAGGAGCAGAGCATAAAGGTAAGGATTTTTAAATGCTACACAGTGGGGCCAGCAGTGTGGAAAATTGTAGTTTTGGATTTGGACATGCCCTTTAACTAATGAAATAAATTTGGGACATTGTATAGACCCATTGCAGTGCCCTTAATAGTGTACTGGAGGATAAAGAATTAAAAAGTACCTGTTTAAATTCAATGAAATCTTAAATTACAGTACCAAGCCCCTACCCCGTATAAGTTTCTATATACTCTCCGTAACCCCCAATTTTTTCCTGGATGAATCATCCTTGCGAATGTTTGAAGCTGAACAAGCTAGGGAAGGAAGCCGTGATTGCAATACTGTAAGATTGACTGTGTATAGCTGGGTTCATATAATAAAACAATAGTTCAGTTCTGTCTGGTCCAACAGGATTGGCCTATTATCAGCCATCAGTGTGTGGCAATCCAATCCTGCATCCATCAAACTACAATCTTTTGGCTGCAATATTTTTCACTGTGCCAAATATTTCTATCAGTCCCAATACTTAGGGAGCCGATGGTGGCTACTGGCTGCAAAATATAGGCAGAACATATCAGCAATGTGTGAAGCCATTTTTATAGCCAATTATATACCGCTACCAATGGCATCTGTGTGTCATATGCTATAAATATTTAATGTATGTACCCAGCTTATCTAATTAGGGATTACATAGAAAGAAAATGCAGAGATTCAATCAGCAGTCTGACATCTAATTGTGCTTTAAGATAAGGTTAGATAAATGATAACCACTCTTTATTTATATGAATGCAGCCTCATTTGGACCAAATGAATGAAATCTTGGAAACCACAGATTTATCCAGCTTGGCCAGACATCGATATTGTCTTACAACCCTAACAGTCCCAAGGCGATGTATAGGATTGGCAAGAAGGCGATTAGGCAGAGGTGGAAGGTAATCCATGTTATAAACACAATGTACAATTATCCCCTCTTTTCATTAAAATGACAAAATGTAATTATTTAACCTTGGTTTTCTAGGGTTATAATGGATCGACTCTCTACGGAACATGACTCCATTCTAAAACAAATAGACCCTGAAATGTTATCTGGTTTTTCAAGTTCTTCCCAAGTTGCACAGTCCCCCCCCTTAATTTCACGGACCAATGCTTCCGATAGACATTGTGAAAACAGACTTTCTCTTTCGGAGATCCTAAGCAATATTAGATCGCGTCGACTACAGTGTTTTCAGCCAAGGTCACCACATATACAGGATGGAGATAGTGAAGAATGTACCTCAAGGACAGGGCAAGCTGTGAACATGAAGAGAGTTTCCGCTTCGTTACTGAATACCAGCAAGAACGGGATAACTGGTATAGTCACATTCACATGTTTTATCATTTGCATTAGAACACCCAAATATTTCAGATTTTTATGTATTATATTTAAAGGGCATGTTCAGCCCTCAAATGAAAAAAATTATTTAGGTAAATCACCCCTGAAACCCAAAACTACAGTAGTTAGAAAGCTGACAGAAGTGATGCAGCAAAATGATGCTCTCCCCTTACCCTCTGCCTCTCATTAGTTTCCACCTCCTCTTCAAGCTTTTAAATGCTCAGAGGAGGCTGCTAGGTGAATATCATTCAGTTATTGGCTGTGATGTCATCGGTTACATCCATGACAGCCGCCAACAAGAAGAACTATGAAGCGGTAACAGAACATCAAGCAGCATTTTAGGTTAGAATTGCATCTCTCTGCTTTTAAAATTTTGGGGGGTGATTTCCCTCTTTACAATTTCTCATTTGAGGGGTTTACTTTACCTTTAATAGAAACTTTAATTACGCTGATTTCTTGTGGAGCAGAACTTAATGTCCACCCCCAAAACTAAAATTTAACCTACTACTGGCCCCACTTTGTAATGTAAAAAAAAACACATTACCTTACATCCCTGCTTCATATGGTTCTCCTGCAGTGCTTGTCAAAACAAAGGTGCAGAAAACAACTGGCCTATTTTAAACCCAGGGGAAAGGACACTTAATGGGGGGAGGTTGCCCTGCTGGCTATAGTTCTACAATTTCTTTGTACCCTCTAAATACCAACACCACCCTGCTACATTGGGATGTGTCTATGCCTCCCTTATTTGTCAGCAGGGGGTGCCAGATTGCACACATGCCAGTTCTCCCATTATATAAATGAGCCGGATAGCATCAGTTCCTTATCATTGTGAGAATTCTGAGGTTTTAAACATTTCAACTTTGAAAGCTTAGGGCAGCAACCCACAGTGTGTATTGCTCCCTAAAGTTTAGTTCCCCTTTAAAAAAAGAATAGTGCACCTGGTTAAGTATAAGGGGGGCCGCATTCTTTGTGTTCGTAATGGGAAATATTAAGGGTGGAGGACATACAGAAGAAAAGACATAATGATAGGTTGTGTGTGTTGGGGTTGCTTAGATTGTAAGCTCATTGGGCAGTGCCAGATTTGAATAGTTGAACTGATTTTAAAGACTGTGGAATGTGTATAGAGCTGTGTAAGAAAATAAATATAAAGGTTTTGCAAAATAAAGAGCTGGACAAGATTTGTTAAAATATTTTTCTTTTTTTGAACCATATTTCTAAATCCATTAAATGCTTTTGCCTCTATGGCCTTCCTTGACAGTGCAGAACAGAAGGTATAACACCCATTTATTAAACAAGCAAACTGATTTCCTGTGTAAATCCAAAACGGGCTGATGTGCAGCCAAAGAATGCTGGGAGTTAAAGTTCTGAAGAACCCCAGGCTGCACCATAGCAAGTAGAGTCCTTTTAAGTATTTACAATGGACAAAATTGCCTGAACATTTTCCTGTAAATAATAATATGATTTAATAATCCGAACAAAGTATCTTACGTAATGGTAGTGTTGGAGGCTGATTACGCAAGTCTAGTCCAACCTTTTTAGTCTACCTATGAACCCTAGTTTGATCCAGAGGAAAGCCCAAAAAAAAGTGTGAAGGGGAACGAGAATTCCCTGGATCAATAAGAGCTACATAACTACTATTTATATAACTTCCAATACATTGGAATTTTAAAATGTATCCAGCCCACTCTATTCAATAAACTTTTTATAACCCCATCTGCTGGAAGAGCGTTCCACAGTTTTACTGTTAACGGGCAAGGTGAACGTCCTTGAGCTGAGCCACGCTCTGTGTGCCTAACACAAGGGGATATAATAAAGGGCTTGGTGTAGGGATATATATATATATATATTACTTTCACTCAGGTGTAACTTTGGTTAGGCTACATTCACACTACAGAGCACAAAACACAATAAATTGCAACACGATTTAACGTGTCTATGCAATCCGTTTGTATGCATATTATGGTTTGTTTTTGGGTTAAATGACATCAACCCCCCACACAAATGTGTGTGTAGTAGCAGTGCTGTATTATGGCATCCCTATATTGGAATCTATGTCCTTGCTTTTTTCCCAACCCGCATTAACCCAAACCCTCAAATACACGATAAAGGCGCTTCTAATGTGAACAAAGCCTTAGGAATTACTTATAATAAGTAATGTACACATCATTTTAATCAGAAGTTTCTGGTTTTGGTTAGCTTTAACTTCCCCTGAACGTCCAGTCACATGATATAAAGCCACTAAATACCCACTAACCAAAGACTGCATTCACAGGTATCTTTTCATATGAGTGGTCTGTTAATTACCCTGTATGTGTGCAAAGCTTTGTGTAAAGCATGTAGCTTTATTCATCAATCAAACCCTGTAACCAAATTCCTTTGAGGCAGGGGATAGCTAAGAGTCTCCTATAGAGTCCTATAATACAGCCTAAGTTTACATATGTGACCACTGGTCTAAATGTCCAGTAAGGTGACCACTACAGGCTCCATTTAGGTGCCATTATAACTGCACATTCATTTGCATAGCTAGTATTGTAAAGATCTCACCCAAGCCAATCCTGGGAAGCTATTTGCCCTATATCCCTGTCCCAGTTATGTACACACCTGAGATCACCCGTGATCAGGGTATTGTCTCACATATACTGTGAAGGGAAATAAAACAGCTGTCTCTCCAGCTTGACTGACTGAATATGTAAGAAATCGTGCAGGTCTTTTATGTTAAAGGAGGTTAAAAAGATTTGCTTAATCAGATTCTTTGAAGTGTTTTGTTTTTGCCATCTGGTGCCTGGTGAGCTAGTGCTGCACATTATAAACAGACATGCACAAATGAGGATTGCATTGATAAACAGCATACAACTGAATAATGCAAATCAACTACAGAACAATTGTTCCAAAATAACATAAGGGAGAGGCAGGTCTGCACTCAGTGTGCATTGATCACTTCCTTAATGTGCCACTTGCTTAATCAGCAGTGACTTATGTCAGAACTATTGTAAATAGGTCTAATGGTGCACATAGACATACAATCTGATTGGCCAACTGAAATTTTTCAAGTGGCCCGATTGTAAAAATTTTAGGACAATCACCCATACGCAATCAGACAATTGTACGGTATTGAAATAACCTAAAATGTTTCAACCGCAATAGTTGTGTCTATGGGCACCATTAGATGTAGCAAGAATTACCCAGAAGTCATGAGGGCAGCCACCTAAGAGCTATAGATCCAAAATAGTTGCTGGCTCTGCCAATCTCAAAGCGTCCTTATTGTAGCAAGGCTCGAAAGGCTAGTGAATCTCTTAGGGATCAGATGGGGAAAATAGTTCAGCCTAAATTTCTTGTCAGAGCTGACATGTGGTTGTTTGCCTCAGATTTTCAGTCATTTGGAGTGGCCTGTCCTACTAATGAGTTTTGATCTGCCTTTTCTGTCATTTTCAACCAATACTGGCTATCGGCCGATTTTCGCTCCATGTATGGTGCCTGCTGACAAAATTGGACAGATTTCATGATTGGAATGGGCGGTATTTATGGCCGATCGATATTATCAGCCGCCATCTATGGCCAACATAACTTACTAACTAAACAGTCAGTAAATTGTCATTTGGGAACCCCATGGTGTATTACACTACTACATCCATTGAGTAATGGTATGTGCCGCATAATGTGACTAGAGGTAGAGCCAGTTTATACCAATAATAGGAAAGGAGGAAGCTGGTGTTCTTACAGCCCCTCTGAATTAGTACAAAAGGGACCCCCACTTCTAGTCCACTAATTGTATCTTCTCCTTTCTTCATGTGAATGCGTGTAGCATGAGTCTAATAGAAAAACATTGTCATGTGCCTCTGTTCAGGGTGATCACTTCTATAATAAATCAATAGGGAAGTTGGGAATACAACTTACAACTCTCTCTACAATTATAGAAAAGAGCTGGATTTATTTTTGTTGGGGTAAATCTGCCCACTGATGGTCAGAGGTCAGCTGAATGCTCGTAGAATACGCAGGGAATGGGTCACTACCAGCCGGAGAATTGGATATCCATATCCCGATTATTGCTTCATCTCATTTATCTCCAGCCTTCCCTTTTTGTTCTTGGTTCTAATCATTTATTCTTTGTAGTCACAGGAGGCATTACAGAAGAACAGTTCCAGACACATCAACTGCAATTGGTTCAAATGCAAAGGCAACAGCTGGCTCAGCTCCAACAGAAACAGCAGTCCCAGCAGTCCTTGCAACAAACACATCCAAAGGCACAGGTAGATTTCTCTCGCAGAGCTCTGTGTTCAGTTTGGTACCTTTGCCTGGATGGCAGTTAAAGCCATATTATGTTCATTTTACAACCTTAGCCTATTGCTGTTTTTAAGATCTACACAAGTGTGCTTTGTAGTATTTCTTACTAGTTACAGCAATGTACCTTTAGAACCCGCTACAACACACACAGTTTATAATAAAATAAATAAATAATAAATATAATAAACATTTTAAAGGCAAGTTATTTTTAGGCTGGACTTGCCCTTTAATGCCATCTGTAAGTTGGCATTAAAAATACTATGTGCTAAATTGAATTAAGAGGTGGCTGCACAGTAAAGCCCACACAGCAGTCACTATTACCGTCTTAACCTATTTGTAAATGTGTGCCTTCAATGAATTGAAAATAGTTCTCATACCTTTCAAACAAGCCTAGGATTATGTCCTCTAGCTGTTTTGAATCCAAATTTATAGGCTGCAAAACACTACATAGGGTCCTCCCTGTCCTGGCTATCTTCTGATTGTAGGTGAGACCCTGTGTGTAGCATTTTGCATACAAATACTGCTTGGCAGTTTCTTGTCTATTGGTTTCCCTGATTCTTTCCTTGCCCACTGGGATGCTACTAGCACTTTGTACCTACACGAACATATTAAACACCTTTACTTACCAGTCAGAACATTGGGAGGTGTAGTCCAAGTTATTAATCAACATACATCACTGTTCGTTTGTTTTTATCCATTGTTATTTGTATATAAATGTGGTTGTCTAGGTCTACTTTTAAATGTACATAAGAGAGGGGTAGTGATTTTCTTATTATATATCAAGTATTGGTATTTAATAAACTATGCATGCATAAAACCTTATACTTGATTTTTGGTAATTCCAAGAGTGTTCAAGGGGATGCAAAGGCTGTTTATATAGTCAGTAGTAGAGGGCACAGTTTCCCTTTAAGATGGGAATACAAGTGCTCTGGCTCACTGTAGATTCCCCATTGTGGGGTTCCCTGCCATTTTGATCTATGACTTCATTACAGCATATTAACAATTTATGATCTATTAGAAAGGTTTGAACAGCCTTATCTTGTTTTAATGGAGTTTACCAGCAACATGCTGAGAACAGGAGACTCCTGTTTGCAGGCAGGCATAATAGCCATTGCCATGTACACCGTTTAACTCCTTGGAGCACACCTGCGGTTCTGACTTGTTTCTGTGTTGGCCATCATTACTAAATAACAAAATGATATGCTGAAGACTGCTATTGGGATTTATTATTTCATAGCTTATTTGAGATACAGGAACCTTTCCTGGACAGGACAATTTTTTGCCCCATCAAACTGCCAATTTTAGTAACATATGCATAAGCAACTTGGTGACTTTACAATTAAATTTAATCCTATGTTAATGAGCTCTAAAGTCCTTAACTGGACACTATATTTGTCTTTCTGACTCTCCTTCTCTGCCCTCCCCTTCTTTAACACCTGCTAGTCTTTGTCGGCAAATGAGAGTGATGTCGGACACAAACTGTGGGAGGAGCATAAAAGGAACATTATACTAGTAAATGACTGCTCTCTGGCTCCTCCCACTATTGGTATCTCTATTAGCTCTCTAACTCTGGTATAAACTATTTGCCCCAAGCCATTTAAGTTTTGGCTAAAACTGATTGTGATTTACTAAAACATACTAAACCCACATAATGAAGCTGTGTTTGCTTTTCTAAATACAGCCTTAAAATGTTTTTATGGATGTTTTGTGTTTAGGGTTCCAGCAATTCTGACTGCATGTCCAAGACACTTGACTCAGCAAGTGCCCTTTTTGCTGCATCCGCTGTGGTCAATTCACCAACTCCAAGTCGTACTGAAGCGAACAAGGATCAAAATTCCGGTCATGGTAACCTGAATGGGGTCGTACAACCTTCAGGTATGAATCGCCTAGTATTCAATAATACACCTGCTAGTAAGAACTGGCTAGTACTAGCTTACCACTATATGTATGTACTATAGTCCATAGGTAGAGTGTTATAATGGTGGTGCATTGGGGTATCACTAGTTAACCTTCATTAGATACACCTGTAGATGTATTAAAAATGTTAATGTGACTTGCAGATTGTTGTCATGATAAATCAGTCCTGATGTAGTGAATATTGAATGTACCCAATAAACTGGATATTTTCTTATAGTTTTCTTTGTCCCCCAGGCACTGCTAAAACGCTGTACTCTACAAACATGGCTTTATCCTCCAACCCAGGGATTTCAACCGTTCAGCTTGTAAGGACAGTCGGACATCCTACCACTAACCACTTAATTCCAACATTGTGCACAAGCAACTCTCAAACCCTTCCTATGAGTAATTCTTGCCTAAGTAACACAGTTCACCTCAACAATGTCAGTGTTGTCTCTCCTGTCAATGTGCATATCAATACAAGGACTTCTGCACCATCGCCAACAGCCTTAAAACTTGCCACAGTTGCTGCCAGCATGGACAGGGTGCCAAAGGTTACTCCTAGCAGTGCCATCAGCAGCATAGCAAGGTACGTAGTTTATAGCACACACTCAGATTAAGTATTCCGCCTCCCACGCTCAACTGATGCCCCCTTTAACACAAATTTAACACAATCCGAAGTGAGCAGTTAAAGGCTATCTCCACTGGAATAAAGTTTGGCCATTTAGTTTTATTAAAGATCGGGAAGTAAAGATGCTGTGTCTTGCCTCCCCTTCTTCAATAAAACCTGAAGGAGCCGGGAGAGAAGGTAAGTTACTTACCCAATCGCTCGCTCCTCCGCCACGTAGTCTGACAGGTCCCGACGGACTCCGGATTCTAGGCAGATCACTCTCCGTTGGAACCAGTCACACTACGCGGCGGGTGAGCGTGCGATCGGTTAAGTACCTTACCTTCTCTCTAGGCTCCTGATCATTTTATTCTTCAATAAAACTAAATGGCTAAACTTTGTTTTTCAGTGGAGATACCCTTTAAGCTAGAAAAACTTATTGAACTTATATTTGATAGGTTTATTGAACAATATTTGATAGGTTTATTGATTATTCGATAACATATATTTGCTATTAAACTTTATTGGCTGTCGAACATTTGCTATCGAACTTTATGCAGATAACGATCAGAAGTTAGTCTCCCATTGACTTCTGTTGGATTTGTTTTTGAATTTTCTGGAGTTTTAGAAAATTCTAAAATTTTGAAAGTCAAATATACAAATAATTACAAGCACCCCCCTATCTTGCTACCAACCCATAGAAGTGTAATAATAACACACCCCTGAGAATACTGTTCAGTCGTAAATTCATAGTGCATGGCTAAAGACATGGTACAAAAATATCAGGGGCTGTATATCAATCAGTAGCTTCAATCATGGTGGAGACAAGAGGGGGGGCTAGCACCCAAACTTGTTTCGCTTCTTAGCTTTGTCAATGGTGCTAGCCAGAGGCTGTATGGCTCTGTTTGGATCTCAGCCCCAGTAAGTATTTCATGCCAGCAATAAGCTCACATTAAATACTTGTGCTCCCACAGCAGTGCAGCCTCTGGTTTATAGGTTCCGGCAGTTGCGATACACGCAGCTGCCACAACTTACAACCCTTCCAGATGCACTGCGCCTGGCAGTGAATATCTGGTATTGTACATAAGCCTGAAAGGCGACAAATTTTCATTGTCAAAAGGAAAGCAAATAGCAAATGTATTTGCACAAATGAGACACTGAATGAACTTCCACTGGGTAAATGAACAATGTAGCTAATTGTACTGATATCTGTTTTTCTTTTGTCTCCACAGAGAAAACCACGAACCGGAAAGATTGGGATTGAATGGAATTGCAGACACAACAGTGGCTATGGAAGTGACATAACTTTAAACCAGTGGACTCGTCCTGAGATTTCTCAGGATCTGTTTTCCAACAAAATGCAAATTTACAGAGCCCTGTGGATCACAGTGCGCTAATATGGACCTAAACAGACTGTCAGTGTGTCGGCTGGCACCCCAATACGCTGTTGTACATTTTGTAAAATTGGACAAAAAAAAAAATCACTACCTTGTAAAATAGTTTATTTGTATCATCAATATTATTTCTGTTACTTGAATAGTAGATATTCATCATCATGCTTTTGCACTTGAATTTGCAATTGAATGGATATTAAAAAAACGAAAACGAAACAAAAAAAAAATCTTTATCAGGATCATGAGCATGAAATGGGATCCGACATCACTTGTTTTAACTATTTATTTTTTGCCATGTTTACATTTTGTATCTTGTACAAATAAATCCAGCTTTGTGTCTAAGAAGCGACAAAAAAAACTAAACAAAAAAAAGTTAAGATTCATAGCTAGGAAAAGGAAATTCTTGTAATTTTTTTCTAAAGGAAATGTAAAGTTTTCACTCTGTTCATTTGGTTTTACCGTTTGACTATACGGACCTTTTTTGGTAAAATAATTTAGCGGCATTTCACGGTCTACTATGACGTTCAAGGCAAAATAGTATTTTCTATTACTGTGCAGGGGACAGGGCGGTAAGGGATAGGTCGATAACTTACCAAGACAAAAGTAAAAACTCACTTTTCCATATATTTTGAATGTATATTTCTATTTATAATACCAGTTTATAAGAGTTCATTAAGCAAAGTCTATGGGGAGGGAAAGATGCATTCGACACATACAAGCTTATTTAATAAGAAGTGCAAGAATTTGCCTGTGCTGTTAATCAGATGTTACCCCTATACTGGTCTGCTACAGTTGGGCCATACACAGACCAATCCTGATCAACTGTTCATAGTCGTGATTAGTCCAATAATTTTTTTTTCTATATCTCAGTAAGGCCGAAAATTGACGTTTGGGTGAGCGACCATAAGAGATTGTACGTTGTCTCGATATCACATGACTGAATAGTGGATTGTGTATGTGCCCATTTAGAAAACATCTGATTGGTTAGTGCAGCTTAACAACACCTTTTATTAATAAATAAGCTTCATAGTCTGTGTGGAGGTATAATTTTTTCCAGACATTTTATCAGAAAAATCACGTATTTTATCCAAATTTAAAATCAATAAATAAAAAATGTAGTACACCCAAAGTAAAGATTATTTAACCAGTTACCATCACCGTAACTATTGGATGTCTATCCTATCGAGCCATCCCTGGGGAAGGGGAGGGGTGGGAAAACACAGCAAAATGTCTTATCCATTTGGAATCGTTCTCCTGTAGGTTCAAGGCAAGTAACGGGTTTGAAATAGTCTGACTAATTGTTGGACACCTTAGTAGTGTTAGTGACTTTTTATTTTTATTTTTTTTTTGTATTTTTATACTGTTCCTGTAAATCAGATATGTGTAGTGCTGTTTATCAGAATGTTTGTTAATGCACTAGTTCAGACAATTTTCCCTGTTACTTGTTCTTGATAAGTGGAAACCGCAGGGAAATAAAATACATATCAAAACGTCGATGCGTGGGGCGAATTTTTGCACAGTATTCAAAGGTGAATTTACAAAAACAAATCTCTTGTTACTATGCAGAAAATAAATGGATCTCTGAACCAATCAGAGAGATCGTAACATTGTAGAAGTGGAAATGTTCATTTCTTACCCACAATTATGTTGGTCACATCGAGAAAAAACTATAGTTTGAATTATGGAAAAGAAGAAAGAGGCCGCGGCACCACAGCAGTCCAAATTAAAGCATCATTTTATGATATACCTTTAAAATCACAGCAATTGAAAGGGCTAAGGTAAGGGATACCCTATAGTTTGAATTAATTAAATCACTAATTATTTCGACTTCATTATTTCCATTAGAATACAATATCTGCCAAATAGGCAAAATGTGATCATCAGGGAACACATCTGTTCACTGTATATTTTTTCACCCTTCCCATTAAAGGAATATTATACAGTAACGAATTACTATCAAGCTCCTCCCCCAGTTGTTACATGGCAAGCATGTTCAAGAAGAGAAGGGCAGGCTGGAGACAATATGCACAAGTATAGTGTTCCTTTGATCCCCATTTTGAGGGATATCTGTTTAAACGTATTAAGTTTCCATATCAAGTAAATAAAGACTTAAAGGATAACTATACTAAAAAAACCTAAAATTTTACTTTTTAAAATGGAAAGTACCTAGGGCATGGAGGTTTGATTTATTATTCCCACCTCACAATATAATTTCATTATGGAGCTACAGCACTAATGGTTTTCATGGGCCAGGTTAGTCCTGGACTAATCCTTTATTAAAGATAGTGCTGAAGCCAGGAGGAAGACTGGCAGAATCTGTTTTCTTTGGCCTGGTGCTCCTCACAGAAATAATATTGGGAGGTAGGAATTACCAGTCCTGTATCCCTGACCCAAGTAGCTTTTATTTTTACTGTATTTAAATTTATACACACAATAATTATTTAATGAATGAGTATGATGTGTAAAGGTGCCCATACATTACTTTAGGCGGGGTACACACCAGCAAATCCTGCCGATCGATAGTGCTGTGGATTGGTCGGCCGGAAATATCTGATGGTGTGGGGCACGACCGAGCTCAGTTTACCGACAGTCATTTGTCCCAGCCGAGCTCGCAGCAAAATGCTCGTCGGGACAAATAGCCCCGTGTGTACCCAGCCTTAAGGCTAGTACACGTCATGCAATATTTCGGTCTGCTGATACACGTCATGCAATATTTTGGTCTGATCGACTGATAGTTCAGTGTATCGGTCGATAGTGCCAAAATAATTGTATGGGTTTTTGGATGCGACCGACCATTCGTTTGGACAGGTTGGAAAGCCACGGGCGATTGTATGACCCTCTATGAACCGCACGCTCGGTCGTGGCAAACTGTCGGCCGCAGCCACTATTGCAGCAACCGAAAAGATGCATGGTGTGTACCATGCTTTAGATATTAGTCTATGAACAAATGTCTAATCTATCTAAGAACCGCCCAGCCCTTTATTTAATGCTATCAATTTTCTGTTTGTAAAATGTAGTCTTTAGACATTCGATAGATTAGATTCTTTCAGGGCTATGTACCGAGAGTCGCTATCGCTCTCTATCGCCCCCTTTAGGCAATGCACCGAGCTGATAGTGGCTCAGTGCATTGTGACTGGAGTTTGCCTTTTGCAAATCTTTAACACCCGCTATCTGCTGGCATTAGAGATTACATCTTAAAGTGCTGTTAATTACATTGGTTGCATCAGTTACGTGACACAAATATTGCGTAACGTCGCAAGTGCTGTTAGCTCTTAAAGTCACGTTAATGCTTCATACATCGGTTAACGTGACTTTAAGACACAAATAGCCCCATTTGTACCCTACCTAGGATTCCTGTTCCAGAGTAATGCAATGTCTGAAGACATTTCCAATTTGCAGCAGAACATGGATCGACTTGGAGCTTTATTTTCCAATACAATAAACTTTAAAAAGGTGTCCAGCCTACTTAAGCTATCCCGTGAACCTGCCATTAGTGTATTCTGTCCCACAGTTTTACCTTTATGTGAAGAAAAGAAGTTTTCTCCTTCTAAACTATGGGACACTGGTTCATCTGATCTATTGGACCATTTACCAGAAAGTTTAGTATAAGGCACTTAAAAGTATTTGGGTGAAGTATTCAAAATTCACGGTGAGTCTTTGCTATTTATCTTGGCTTCTCTTTCTGAGTGTTTAATATAAAATCTCCCCGCAGCCTTGGGGTATATCTGTCTTCAGTGTTCTGTGTCTGTCATCTGATGATGTTACACACAAGGCATAATTTCCTATTGAATTCCTAATGCAAATGCTGACACTGTATGGGCTTAATCACATATTGGAAGTGAATATCTTGGTCTGCTGGTTTATATTGTGTGATTATAGCCTTAAGGTTTGTACACACGTGCGATTGCGGGTGCCGACTTGCGACGCACGATGTGTACGAACGGCCATTTTGGGCTGTAATCGTCCCGTGTAAGGGCACTATATCGGCCGAAAAGTCAGTTTGTTCTGGGATCGTTGCCCGCGATTGCATGTGTGTATGAACCTTTAATTAGAACTGCCCCCCATAAACAATAGAAGGTTTTCAGATGAAAGTGAAGGGGAACTGGCAGAGGAATTTGAGATGGAAGTAAGAGGTAAGTGATAGGTGGCTGTATGTGTAATAGGAAGTTGTAGTAGTCCAGGTGTAACCGGATGAGAGCATGCATATGTATTTTACTTTTCAAGGACAAACAAAGTTGGTTTAGGTGGGAAAAAACATCATTTACATTTTTACCGGTGTCTGTTTTAGGGGTGGAAACATAGAAGGACAATTTGTGTGCAGAGTTGGATTAAGATCAAATTGGTCCCCGGGTGTTCTTTTAACACTTGAGAATTGTTAATTGTCTCTAAGGCTGGGTATACACCATACAATATTTTTGACCGACCAACAGATAGTGCCATGTATAGGACGGCCTTAAATATCGCAGGGTGCTGTGACCAAGATTGGTCGTCTGTATCGGACGAACTGGTAAATCACGGCTGCAGCCACTATTGCCACAACCGACAGTCATTTGTCCTGGCCGAGGGGTCGCTACTTGTGGACACTTGGTTGTGTGTACTCACCTTAATGTGTTGGGCACAGTGATCAATCAGCCTGATTGGTTTTACATCTGTATAGCTGGGTACACACAGTAACGATAAAGCCCCGATACCGTCGAATCCGGCTTTATCGTTATGTGTGTACCTTCGTTTCCTGAACGAGCGCACGGCCGCCGAACGATCTGGTCGGCTGTACGCTCGTTCGGGAAAGGCCGAAAATTTCCATTGGCCGCGCTAGACTCCCTATAGAGGAGTCTACCGCGGCCGATGGAAACACACAGTCCCGAGCGTTCTCCTTATGAAGTTCATAGGGTTCAACGCTTGGGACTGTGTGTATGCAGATCTTGCAGATCCTGTCTGTCATCTTTCAGAAATCTGTACTGTGTGTACCTAGCTTATGTCTGGATCTTGACCAATCACATTTTATGACCTCAATACAAAGCTTAAAATAAAGTCATATTGATGTAGCTGCATTTGTGTCTTTCTTGGCAGCATCACGTCAACTTTAGCTGTGGCAATAGTTTTGCTGTTGGAGTCGAGGAAATATCTGGAGCCAGGTGGCCCTAACTCATTAATATGAATAATTCAGTATTCAGTGTTCCTAATCACAAACGCTACGCACAGTAGCTATAACTACTTCTGGCGATTCCTGATAAAGTATCCACATTTCACAAGATCCCTTTAAATGACGCCCTATAAGACTAGCTATTGGCTACATGAAGGGGGCAAGTTTTCTAGTTCTGCCCCCTGAGTCGATTTATTCTTTCTATGATGTCCAGGCTCTGATGTGGTGGCAGGGGGGCATTGAGCTGGACCTGACATTCTGGGGCTCTCAGACCCAAATTCTGCATTGGAACCCTAAGGCCTATTAGACACTTAAACAATGGAATCAGCTCTTTATCATTAGTGTGTAGTGTAGCAATGCGCGATCCTGACGCCTTCAGAATGCTCAGACATGAAGGAAAATTTCCCACGTTTGCCCCCACTGAACTGAAGTATAGGGAGCCACGGCTGAAGGGAATGCGTCATTCCTAAAAGTTGTCCGTATGCTTTATATATACTTTCTATAGGGGGAACGCTCAGGACTGTGTAGCCTGATCTTCAAAAAATTACTGATTCTGTCTGTAACGTTTAGGCCTAGGCCACAGTGAACAAGCACGATTGCGCACACAAGTGAGGGATTTTTGGGTATCAGAGCGAATGCGAATTGCACTCCAACAATCGGATCACAGAGCAGCAGGCACCAGTGCACCTAGTGTGATCCTCGCTACCCTGCTGCATGTC
>JAACNH010006976.1:0-15996 GCA_019447015.1 Hymenochirus boettgeri
CAATGGGGGAAAAAGATAAAGCCAAAGGAGAACGCTATACGCGTTACGCCTCTACACGAGGCTTTCTCAATAGCGTGTAATCTGTAAATCTGCCGGCATCTATAAGGAAGTGAAGTCCCATAGAACTACTTACCTAACACCTGGCATGGATGAGTATCCCCATGATGTTACCTTAGTTGCACCTGCGACTGGACAGATAAGTTTATGACTGTTCTCAGGATTTGTGAGGGGACTTTTAGGTTTAGTAAGGTTGTACTTACAACTAATTTCTACATATGGAGGTTTCAGTAATTTGTATATATGGTTTTAATGTTTTTATGTCTATCACTGTCTATCCCCTGGGTACTACCTTAATAAAGGAGTGTATATACACTTTTGTATATTCATAGTGTGCTGTGTATCTTTGCTCTCTGTTTTCGATATTATATTTATATACACATGCACCTTTGCCTATGGTGGTTAATTTAATATCCTGTAGCCTGTCTCCATTGTTTTTGAATGTAACATGTATTGCTGATCTCCATAACATGTAATACTGATCTCCATAACGTAGCATATAATACTGATCTCCATAATGTGTAATGCTGATCTCCATAACGTGTATACGGATCTCCATAACATGTATACGGATCTCCATAACGTGTAATGCTGATCTCCATACATGTAACATGTATTGCTGATCTCCATAACGTGTGATACCGATCTCCATAACTTGTAATACTGATCTCCATAACATGTAATATTATATAATGCTGATCTCCATAACGTGTAATACTACTATCTCCATAACATGTAACATGTAATACTGATCTCCATAACATGTAATACTGATCTCCATAACATGTAACATGGAATACTGATCTCCATAACATGTAATACTGATCTCCATAACGTGTAATACTGATCTCCATAACACATAATACGGATCTCCATAACGTGTAATACGGATCTCCATAACATGTAACACTGATCTCCATAACATATAATACCATGTAATGCTGATCTCCATAACATGTAATACTGATCTCCATAACATGTAGTATATAATACTGATCTCCATAATGTGTAATGCTGATCTCCATAACGTGTAATACGGATCTCCATAACATGTAATACGGATCTCCATAACGTGTAATATTGATCTCCATAACATGTAATACTATATAATGCTGATCTCCATAACGTGTAATACTGATCTCTATACATGTAATACTGATCTCCATAACGTGTAATACGGATCTCCATAACGTGTAATACCATGTAATGCTGATCTCCATAACGTGTAATACGGATCTCCATAACATGTAAAACTGATCTCTATAACATGTAATACTGATCTCCATAACGTGTAATACGGATCTCTATAACGTGTAATACCACGTAATGCTGATCTCCATAACATGTAATACGGATCTCCATAACGTGTAACATGTAATACTGATCTCCATAACATGTAATACTGATCTCCATAACGTGCAATACCATGTAATGCTGATCTCCATAACATGTAATACTATATAATGCTGATCTCCATAACGTGTAATACTGATCTCCATAACATGTAACATGTAATACTGATCTCCATAACGTGTAATACTGATCTCCATAACATGTAATACTGATCTCCATAACATGTAATACTGATCTACATAACGTGTAATACTGATCTCCATAACGTGTAATACTGATCTCCATAACATGTAATACTGATCTCCATAACGTGTAATACGGATCTCCATAAGTAATGTCACATGTAATGCTGATCTCCATAGTGTAATACGATCTCCATAGTGTAATACTGATCTCTATACATGTAATCCTGATCTCCATAACGTGGTAATACGGATCTCCATAACGTGTAATACCACGTAATGCTGATCTCCATAACATGTAATACGGATCTCCATAATGTGTAACATGTAATACTGATCTCCAAACATGTAATATGATCTCCATAATCGTCAATACCATAATGCTGATCTCCATAACATGTAATAATATATGCTGATTCCATAAGTGTAATACTGATCTCCATAAACATGTAACATGGTAATACTGATCTCCATAACATGTAACATGTAATACTGATCTCCATAACGTGTAATACTGATCTCCATAACATGTAATACTGATCTCCATAACATGTAATATGATCTACATAACGTGTAATACTGATCCCCATAACGTGTATACTGATCTCCATAACATGTATACTGATCTCCATAACGTGTAATACGATCTCATAACGGTAATACCAGTAATGCTGATCTCCATAACGTGTAATACTGATCTCTATAACATGTAATACTGATCTCCATAACGTGTAATACGGATCTCCATAACGTGTAATACCACGTAATGCTGATCTCCATAACATGTAATACGGATCTCCATAACGTGTAACATGTAATACTGATCTCCATAACATGTAATACTGATCTCCATAACGTGCAATACAGTAATGGATCTCCATAAATGTAATACTATATAATGCTGATCTCCATAACGTGTAATACTGATCTCCATAACATGTAACATGTAATACTGATCTCCATAACGTGTAATACTGATCTCCATAACATGTAACATGTAATACTGATCTCCATAACGTGTAATACTGATCTCCATAACATGTAATACTGATCTCCATAACATGTAATACTGATCTACATAACGTGTAATACTGATCTCCATAACGTGTAATACTGATCTCCATAACATGTAGTACTGATCTCCATATCCATAACGTGTAATACTGATCTCCATAACATGTAATACTGATCTCCATAATGTGTAATACTGATCTCCATAACATGTAATACTGATCTCCAGAACATGTAACATATAATATTGATCTCCATAACGTGTAATACCATGTAATGCTGATCTCCATAATGTGTAATGCTGATCTCCATAACGTGTAATACGGATCTCTATAACGTGTAATTCAGAACTCCACAACGTGTAATATTGATCTCCATAACATAATACTATATAATGCTGATCTCCATAACGTGTAATACTGATCTCCATAACATGTAATACGGATCTCCATAACATGTCATACTGATCTCCATAGCGTGTAATACCATGTAATGCTAATCTCCATAACATGTAATACTATATAATGCTGATCTCCATAACATGTAATACTGATCTCTATAGCGTGTAATACTGATCTCCATAACATGTAATACTGATCTCCATAACGTGTAATACTGATCTCCATAATGTGTAATATCATGTAATGCTGACCTCCATAACATGTACTGCTGATCTCCATAACGTGTAATACGATCTCCATAACACGTAATACTGATCTCCATAACGTGTAATACTGATCTCCATAACGTTGATCTCCATAACATGTAATACTGATCTCCATAACGTGTAATACTGATCTCCATAACATGGCCTGCTCATTCATTTGCCTACAGACAGAATGAATATCTGATACTCCAACATAAATCTAAAGGCAACTTGAATCGAACTTCATAGGATGGAATTATTTTGTATCAATTCCAAGCGAAAAGGGTTGGCCTCGATTGCCTGCCCTCCAACATTCACCTTTTAAAAACCATTGAGAAATGAGAGCTGTGCTAGTTTTCAGTTTATTGTCCTCCCCATGCAGCTTGCACTATCAGGGCTATGTATCAATGACGCTGTAGGTATCATTTACATCGTAAAGTGATTTGAGTCAATTTCCGTAGATTTATATGTTAGACTGTGATTTAACATGAATCCAACTTCGTTGACTAGTGTTGACCTATTGGTCTGGTGCATTGCGCTGCAAACCGCTTGCATCATTTATTTGCAAATCCCCTGCGAACATTGTGCAGATCGCAGCACAAGCTCTCAGATCGCAAACAAACTCTCATTGCTGTTGTACAGGTACTGACAGTAACTGCTAAACTTCCTCATGGGGGCTGCTGGTGCCAGTACCTTTATAGCAGTGATGGCTATTAAGAAACTAGCACTTCCAGCATGCCTGGTGCATTCTGCTAACAAATCATGCTGGGAGTTGGTTAGTCACTGTCAGTGATTTAAGAGACATGTGTGTGTGCTAAATTTATTACCCTGTTAGTCATCCCTTCAGTTATTACCCAGTGTTACTCAGCCCTCCAGTTCATTACACAGTGATTCAGCCCTCCAGGTCCATTAGCCAGTGGATTCAGCCCTCCAGGTCCATTAGCCATGTGTATTCAGCCCTCCAGTTCTTTGCCAGTGTATTCAGCCCTCCAGTTTCATTTGCCAGTGTATTCAGCGATTCCAGTTCATTTGCCAGTGTATTCAGCCTCCAGTTCATTAGCCAGTGTATTCAGCCCTCCAGTTCATTAGCCAGTGTATTATGCCCCTCCATTCATTAGCCAGTGTATTCAGCCTCCAGTTCATTAGCCAGTGTTTATTCTGCCCTCCAGTTCATAGCCAGTGTATTAGCCCTCCAGTTCATTAGCCAGTGTATCAGCCTCCAGTTCATAGCCATTGTTGTCAGACCCCCAGTTTATAAGAGTGAAGTCAGCCCTCCAGTCATTATCTAGTTGTTAGTCAGCTCTCCAGTTCATTAGACAGTGTTAGTCGCTTTCAGTTCAAAGCCAGTGTTAGTCAGCTCTCCATTTCATTAGCCAATGTTAAATGGCCCTCCAGTTCATTAGCCAGTTTTGTCAGCCCTCCAGATCATTGCCCAGTGTAGTCATTAGCCAGTGTAAGTCAGCCCCCAAGTTCATAAGCCAGTGTTATTCAGCCCTCCAGTTCATTAGCCAGTTTTGTCAGCCTCTAATTCATTAGAAAGTGTTGTCAGCCCCCAGATCATTATACAGTGTAGTAGCCCTCCACTTATTAGCTAGTGTAGTAACCCCTCCAGTTAATTAGCCAGGTTGTCAGCCCTCCAGTTCATTAGCAGGTGTTAGTCAGCCTCCACTTTATTAGCTGGTGTTAGTCAGCCTGTTCATTAGCCAGTGTTTGTCAGCTCTCCAGTTCATTACCCAGTGTTGGCAGCCCTCCACTTCATTAGCCGGGGTTAGTCAGCCCTCTGTTCATTACAAATATAGCAGGAGCCCCGCTCCTAGGTGGGGTGCGGGTCCACGTGGTCCCAGACCGCCAATAACACAAGCCTCAAAGGAAACGAACAGCACTTCGGGTTCCGGTAAAACCAACTTTATTGCTTATTAGACACATAACAAAATCATCATCCGACGCATTTCGGGAAACGCCCTCTTAGTCATGACCAGTGTTGTGAGCTCTCCAGTTTATTAGACAGTGTTTCCAGCCCTCCAGTTTATTATCAAGTGTTTGCAGCCATTCAGTTCATTACCCAGGTTAATCAGCCCTCCAGTTCATTAGCCAGTGTTGGTAGCCCTCCAGTTCATTAGACAGTGTTCTCAGCCCTCCGGTTTATTATATTAGTTGTTACTCTCATCTAAAGGATAGGTAAAGGAGGATATCTTACCTCCCATACTTCAATTAATGTAACAGGAGCTAGTGGTGGATCGCATTCGTGGTAAGTTTTCTACTTCATTCCCGGCTCCTGTTACATTAATTGAAGAACGGGTGAACTAATCCTTTAACCACATCATACACTTGAAAATATTGCAGGCAACATTGTAAAATGGGAATAATGGTCTTAAAGGGCATGTCCGCCCCAATATACTAAATCTCTCCACTACTGGCCCTATCATGTAGTGTAGTTTAATCCTTACCTCACATCCCAGCTCCATAAGGTTCTCTGTAGTCCCCCCCCAAATTCCCAAAAACTGCCCACCAGGAGGATAGCAGAGTCCTATAGGACTCTGCCTCCTATCTGGCCTCCGGGAGAAGTTTGGCATGGTACTGCAGCCCTTCTCCCCCTCCTCTCCCTCCGTTTTGCTATCACTTCCCCTACCTAAAACCCCTTGGCCATGTAATAGTATTGTTCCCCCAGCCCCAACCGCATAAAAATAATTTTAAGAAAGTCCCCAGAACTGTACTTACCTTCCCTCTCTCACCGGCTTTGAGAAGCCGGCAGCCGCGGCCATGATTGGCTGCCTCTCAGCCAATCACGAACGCGGCTGCCGGTCCGCCCCTGCTTGCAGTGTCTTGCAAGCAGAAGCCGGGCGTCGGAGGAGAGAGGAAGGGAAGTAAACATCGGGGCACTTTCTTAAAACTTTTTTTAGCGGTTGGGACTGGGGAAACATATACATCATATACCAAAAGTTTAAAATAAGGGGGACATGCCCTTTAAAAACTGAAAAAAACAACTTGCTTTTATCCTTTTATATTTTTGGTGCTGTCAGGAACTTGATCCCTTTTGCTCTGAGTGCTCCCTGTCACTAGATCTCCTCATGTCCTGTTCAGCTCCCTCCTAGTTAGTATGCATGTCTCCTCTCTATTTATCCATCCAAAACTGAGGCACAAATGGAGTGTGGAGCATGTGCAGTGAAGATGATCTGTGCCCCACTGCAGCCAATGCATTCACCCAGTGATTTTTGTAATAGTGAAAGTAAAATGCTTTGCTATGGGAAGGTAAGCAGCACTGGGAGCTGTAAAAACTGCTTCAATCAAGTAAGATTTTTCTTTTAGCTGCAGGAGTATAAAGTGTGTGGGTGTGGGTTAGGGGTTTTAATTGATTCTTTAGGTACAATGCTACATTGGGACTTAACTAACACAGACAGCAGCTAACTGCAGGATTGGGTTTATCTGACAAAAGAGCACAGAGAATAGATAATGCTTATTCTCTTTCCTGATCTTAATTCTGAATAATTAGAGGTGACGGAGAAATAGCTTTACCTTTAGGCTGAGGCCACACTGCAACGCAAGGAATCGGGCACAAAATGGCAGCGTTATCGCATGCAATTGTGTGCGCGATTCTTGTGCGTTTTGCATTTGCACGTGTTTTGCGCATGACAAATTTGCCGTTTTCCGTTATGGAAATGCATGCGTTAACGCACCAAAATGGTGAACGCATGCGTTACCAAAACGCGTAACGAACACGCAATCGCACGCTCATCGGAAATCGTGGGAATTCTCTGTTCACGCAATTTCCATTTTAGAGAAAATTGCTAGCTCAAACGCAAGGAAGATGCGCTAGTGTGGCCTAGCCTTATAGAATGGATAGTTTCTATATGTAGTGTTAACGGGGGGAGGGATGGGTGATATGACACATTTCTTTACTGACTAGCTGTTCCCCGTCCTCTTTAAAAGTAAAGTCCCATAGCATAAAGAACAAGGGATAGGAAGTTCGAGAAGGGAAAAAATGGCGATTGAAGATTAATGGTAATTAATACTTATTACTATGTGATTAGTTTAAAAATGATTTGGCACAGTTTACATATCCTTTAAATGGGTATAACCTAAAACAAAGTGAGTGTGACCAAAAATTTTCCTCGACAACCGCACCCCTTCTCCCCATGTATCCCTCTTTGCATTTTAAAATGTGGGAGGTATGATTAGTTGATACTGTGTTATGGAGGGGCCCAGAAATTTACCGAGTATGGGGGGCCAAGAAAAGTCTGATGGTGGCCCTGCCATCCAGTATAGTGTGACCTCATCCTAAGAGCCACAAGCAATATATTAAAGTTTTACACATTTGATTCGGTTTTTTTTTCTACACCATGAAATTTTTTGGTCTAATCTCGATGCATTGAGAAATGTTACAACATTTTTGTTAACATCTGAGTTTTTTAAATAAATCTGTTGTTTTTCTTCTGCCTCTAACACACAGGCAGTGTTCCTGCAGCTAAATTACTGGTAACATTCAGAGCAGTCCCCCACAGCACCGCAGCAAGGGAGAAAATTCACGATCTTATATGTTGTTTCAGTCACTTGGTTACATCCCCAGCACAGCCTGCAGTGAGGAAAGATTAGGGCACCCTCTCTAATGAGGCAATGTGAGGCAAAAAACTCAGAAGGCACATTAAGAGAGAGGGAAGTTAGGCCAGTAAAAAAAAAAAAACAAAAAAACAGACTGACTTCGTCAAGATTGTGAGTCCTGCCAGCCTCTGCAGTGCACACTCAGTCACTCTCCTCTCGAGAGACTAAGAGAAATCCTACGTGGCACCTGTATCTCTGACATCATACTCAGCCTGTTTACGGTCCGGGGGGTGATGAGACAGTGACAGACACCTTGTAGTGACCTCAGACGGCAGATCCGCAGAGGAATACGGGCACTGCGCCGATTGCTCAATGTTCCTTGAGTGTGTGGTCGAGGGAATTTCTAGTGACTACACTAAGCGGGATGCAGTCTATTTTCTAGGGCTTCAGTGGAAACTGACTGCGCGTGGATACGATGTTTTAACTGGTTAATGTACCCTCTGCATGTAACTTGTCCACCTCTTAATGAATGTATTTAAAGGGCAACTGTGGTCTCCAAACAGTTAGGGTTAAATGAAAGCCTGTAGTATTTATTTTATAATGGCCGACAATCACATCTCTGGCTTCAGCCTGTGAGAAATGACTGGGGTGAATGTTCAAACTTCCTGCTTCAAGTAGGTTGAGTGACATCACCTTATTTCTGCACGTCCCTTCGCCCCGGGGGAGAAGCATGCTCGTAAAGACTTAAGGCTGGGGAAACCAGGAAGTACCAGGGGAAAAAAGTGACAGTTTAGAAGGGGAGCCCTATTAGTGCAGACAGACTGATCACATGACTTGCAAAGCTGGTCAATGGGTGAAACAGAAATGTTCAAGCAGGAAGTAATATTGCTGAATCGTTTCCAGCATAACTTCTCACACATTTTATCTAGAGATGTGATTTAGGTTTTATTTTGAAAGATGATGGAAGGCTTTTTATATAATCCTTACTAGTTTGGAAGACTTGGAGACCACAGTTTACCCTTTAAAATCATTTGGTCAGTCCTGTACAATCCCTCATTACATTGTAGCTGTAATGTAGCTTGTTTCACTGACAACATCATGTTTGTAATCCTACACTACTGCAAAGGCTACTGGGATTTCGGATCTGTAGCCTGCCATCCGGAAGTGAGGGTACGCACTTTGTGACATAAGTGTTGCATTTTGACATCCACGTGTTGTTCTTTTGTTGGACTATTTGCGTGTCTGAACAACAGATCAGTGGCCGTCTTAAACTATTGGGAGTACGTGTAGTGGTTAGATATTGTTAAATAGTCCTTGTACTTTTGAAACATTAGTAGTAACACAGGCTATTTGGCTTCTTATAAGAGGGTTTTCTAAAAAGCAAATAATTATAACAAGATTTATCAGCAAGACTTATTGGACCTGTCTACTCTGGCAGTCTTAGGCTGTAATACACCATGCAGTTTTTTTGGCCCGATCGACGCATAGTTAGTGTCTTGGTTGATTGGCAATAATACAACGGAGGTCACTCTTGTCCAAACATTGGGTGCAGATGCCTCAGATGGTTTTCCCTTCAACCATAACGGTTACAGCAACATAGAGAAGCAGAGGATCGCCACTCCAGTCAATTTAAGTCTTTATTGTGGACCACACTCATCACAAACACAACGTTTCGGGGGAATAACGTGCCTGAGAAGAAGGGGCACGTTATTCCCCCGAAACGTTGTGTTTGTGATGTGTGTCCACAATAAAGACTTAAATTGACTGGAGTTGCGATCCTCTGCTTCTCTATGTTTTGCTATGGTTGATTGGGTAGAAAAAATTTGTATGTCTTTTAGTTTCCCCGTTATCAGACACGTCTGAAAACCACAAACAATCATTGAGGATGTCTTTAAAGGAGAGGCGGCAGAGAGCGTTGCATCGAGAAAGCTTTGATGAGAATGAGTGCGAACACCCTCTCGGAAGTTCCATTGCCTGTGTGAAGCCCCTAATCTTGCCTCTGCCTGCGAGTAAGTCAAGTGGTAACTTTTATATGTGCAAGTCACACGTGGACACACTCGGGGTTTTCAATACAAGTCCTTATCGTTTAAAAATGGTGCTAATTTTTGCCCACACCAATCAGATGTTAGCTTTCAAAGTTAAGTAAGATCTGATTGGTTTGGGCAAAATTAGCACCACTTATAACGATAAGAACTTTTATTGTATCTCACTGTATGTATATATGTATCAGACATCTCACTATGGGGCGATAGTACCCGTTACACTGTGGGCACTATTGATATATACCAGTGACACTGTGGGCACTATGATATGTACCAGTCACACTATGGGCACTAAGATATGTACCAGTCACACTTGGCACTATGATATGTACCAGTCACCTGGGCACTATGTATATACAAGTCACACACCTTTACTCTCTGGTTCTCACTCAGGGACTTATCTACTGTCTCATGGGACCTTACTCTCTGTTCTCACTGCAGCATGGGACCTTACTCTCTGTTCTCACTGCATGGGACCTTTACTGCTCTGTTCTCACTGCATGGGGATCCTTTACGTCTGTTCTCACTGCATGGAACCTTTACGGTCTGTTCTCATGCATGGGACCTTCCTGTCTGTTCTCACTGCATGGGACCTTTACTGTCTGTTCTCACTGCATGGGACCTTTATGTCGTGTTCTCACTGCATGGGACCTTTACTGTCTGTTCTCACTGCATGGGACCTTTACTTGTCTGTTCCACTGCATGGGACCTTTATGTTATTTCTTCATATTTTCTTTTAGTAATGTGTTTCGATATTGTTAAAAGGCATTCATTAGATAGCTTAGATAGTTTGTTAGGTTAGGCTAGGCTTAGGAACCAATTAGGTAAGATAGGGTCCTTTAAAGGTCTACCTTGTCGTGGGTGGCAGGCTCTTTTTGTGCAAAATCTTTTATCTCTGGAATTATGGTGTGGATAATGTGGAAATAAATGATGCAAACAGTTCAAAAGACAAAACGGCTAGCCCTGCCACCCATTTTTCGCGGCGGCACGCTAGGCATGCTGAGATAGGTTGCAATCGATGTTTGGCTCAGGTGGCGAAAACCTACAGTGCACCCTGGGAAAGATTATACTGCATTAATCCTTGTAGTTGATTATGAATGGGGGAAGGGCTGATCACCTGTCTGCCTTCCTGCAATGTCCACAGCACAGAGCCCAGAATACTTGGTCTTGAAGTAACCCACTACAACAAGCAGAGAAGGGTGAAGTAAACAAAGAAAACTGGTTTGTAGTACTTTTACGCGGGCCTGGCTGTTAAGTTGAGGTATGTTGAACTCACACTTGCGGGTCAATAAAGAAATGGCCAATGGTTGAGATAGGGTGCCCTTAAAACGTTAGAAGGGACAGCCAGATAGATGTTGGGGGAGGTGGGGGTGGTTCCCCTGTGCAATGTAATGTGTCCTTATTGAGGCTAAGGAAATAGCAGGACCCGATTACTCACAGACAGCTTCTTACCTTACACCTTTTGAGACTTTGAGCAGGGCACTTGCAGGGAGAACAGTTTGGAGCATTTTATTAACAACTACACATTGGGGGCCAGAGGGTAAATTTTAGTTTAAGGTGTGTAATGAATTGAGCCGAAGGGACAGGTCACTTACCTTTTAGGAGGAGTGTCAGTACTGAAGACAGGAAACAATGGCTGGAACATGGAGTTGGAACATGCTGGAGACAAATGGAGTTGCAACAATGTGATGATACTAATCTGGCTCAAGACTGGAATACAAGACTGGAACATGGAGTTGAAACAATGCGGCTGGATTACAATGCTGGATAACCATGACGGATACAATGGCAGATTGAAACATGGCTGGATACAATGCAGGATACAATGACTTGGAAACAATGGATGGAAAAACAATGGCTGGATACAATGACTGGAACAATGGAAGTTGAAAACAATGGTGTATACAATTCTGGATACAAGCTGGAACAATGAGTTGAAACACATGGCTGGATAACAATACTGGAACAATGGAGTTGAAACAATGGTGTCTGATACAATGCTGGAGTGACAATGATGGAGAAATGCTGGATACAAGGATTGGATCCAATGTCAGGTAAGGAACGCTACCGACTGGACAACCTGACAGTCTGGTTAGCGAGGTCCTAACGAATAGTGCACTCGCTCTCTCTGCGCGTGCCTATTATGAATCATTCGTGCCATCCAGCGCCGAGGGGACGGCATGGAGCCGGCAGGTAAGATCCTTACAAAGGGGGCGAAAACTACGCGTGTTTCCTTCCTACGTGCAACCACTCTTTAAAAACGCTGATAGTGGACCTCTGGGAGGAGGTGTGGGTCAGGGGCCCAGCTTCCATTTCTCACGCGGGGGGGTGGGCCACTGCAGTTCGTAAGAAGTCCTGACTGAGTTCCTACTGTAGCACATGCGCATATGTAGGAACTCCATCGTGACTTCATGACGAGGAAGAGTGCAAGTTCATTCATTTCATCCCCGGCTCAGCAAGTTTTATTTAGGAACAGGGGGCACAGCCATATCGTTTCTTTAAATCCGCCTATTCAAATAAAACTTAATAGACCAAATTTAATTGTTCGCCAATGGAGATACCCTTAGAGGACAACTGCTCACCTCAGGCCCCGATCCTCTTCTTCATCCATTTGGAAGAAATATGTTTTTTTTAGTTGCCACTTTATACTTTTGAAGTGGTGGGTTGGGCATATACATAATTCATCGTTCTCAACCATCCTTCAGGAGTACACACACCGAAAAAAATCTATGATGAGGACCTATATCTCTACTTCAAGTGTCTATCTCGCACTTACCTTCTGAAGTTGTAATGCCGCGACCTGCTCTTCTCCACTTCCTTCTCTCTGTCGTCCCGGCTGATGACTTAACCCAGCGAGTGGGGTCTTACACCCTGGGGTCATCATAAATAGGGACTGTGGTGCGTGATAATCCTTCAGTATAGGTCTTTAACCTGATAATGCTAATATCATATTTAGTGCCAAATTCCTAAAAAATGGACAAAAGAAAACGGACGAAACAATGTCACAATAATGGACTGCGGTTTTGGTCTATTTTGGTCCTTCCATACTAAGTGTGAAACATGGCCTAATAGAGTTTACGCGCGACCAGGTGGATACCCTCAAATTGGGTTTGAAGTTTGAAAGTGGGCGTTAGTAAAAAAAAAGTACTACAAACCTGGATACCCTATGTAAGTTGGACAGTACATATCCTTTTAAATGCAACAAAAGTGTGGTCATGGTGGGTCGCCAACCCCGATGCACCACTTGGTTGACGCTCCGAGCCTCACATGCTGTTACAGATTTGCCCATATGCCCCTCACATTTGTTCTGTTTGTAAAGTAAGTTATGAATTAAGTTTATATTGTTTAAAACCCGGGGGATTTGCCTGTCAGCATGACAAACGTTACTACCTTGGCCTTGAACTAAAATTACCTTCTAAACATAATTCTTTGCATTCATGTTATAAATGCCAACTAAGGTTAGGTCCTGCTATATCATTGTTGAGCTGTTTTCTGTGAGCTGCATTTTGGCGAATCCAATGTATTGAAAATGATAATGGAAATCAGTTTCCCCACTGTAATATAATGCATTCCGAATCTATGTGGGTCCTTTTTTAAAGGGTATGCCTTTCACTCGTTTATTTTGAAGATTTGGTAATTCCAGTTCTATGAAGAACGGAGGTAAAGGAGCTGTTTGCCCTTACTTTCCGATTTTCACCACAGAGACAAACAGGAAGCCGGAGAGAAAGGTAAAACTTACACCCGCTGGCGCCCCTTCGCTCCCCCCGAAACGCATTCGTCGACCGGTCCCCGACGACCTGGGTCTTTTCTATCGCATACGAGTGTAGATACCCTTTAATCTCGCATGCCTTGCAACACTTTGGTCTGTGTGTGTCCAGAATCACACTTTAAAGCTTCTATGGGGGTCCAAAATGGGTTAAAAAAGACAAAGGTCCCTCACCCCCACCATACCCTGTCTTGTCTTATTTCCAAAGCTTAACATGCCTCTATTACTTTGAAACAATAGAAAAAAAATAATAAGGGGGAAGTGGCATTTTGGTGAATTGCTGCCGTGATAAGTGATGGAATACAGAAATCTCAGTGAGTATAATTGATTTCATATTTCTTCTTCCCCAGGTCACCATGCAGCATTTTCCCCAAAATGGGATAATACCAATGCAATAATCGCGTGGCAAGGTCTTTTGCAAATCACTCAATTTTTATGTACTCCTGAGCCCAACAAGTCTAGCTTATGTGACGTACAAAAGTCTTTATTGAGACCACTTTGCCGTCTTTTTCAGTATTAAAAACGTACAGGTTATTCAATAAAAGTTGTTTCGGTTAAAAATGGTCTAATTTCCCCCAACCAATCAGATTATCTATTAACATTTGAAAGCTATCATCTGATGGTTGGGGCAAATTTGCACCATTTTTAACAATAAGAATTTTATTGAATCTCCCTATTAATTTTTTAGTTTTTTTTCTTTTACAGTTTAGTGGACCCATTAAAACAGGAGAAGATATACAGATATAAATCCATGCTCAATTTAAAAGCATTTTCATTTAAAGCTGTTTTCCAACAGTAAAGGCCAGCATTACTAGAAAAATACAGGGCCAAAATATTAAGAAAAGTGCTCTCTATTGGGGTCACAATAATATACAGTATATACATATACCGTGTTTGTTTTACAGTACAAAAACAGACCAGCAATTTAGGTAACTAGGGTTGGGTTATTTAGATACAATACTGACCCCATCGATATAATACTAGTGTTGATTGATACGTACACAACAGACCAGCACATGTAGTATAAGGTTGACTTGCATATGTGACAATAACAGATCATGGTAGAGTTACTAGGGTTGATGTAATAGTACAATTCAGACCAGCAATGTTGGAAGTATACGGGTCAGTTATATAATACAATTCACAGACCACAGACTGTTAGTACTAGGGTATTGGAATATAGTACATATAGACCAGCACTAGAGTACTAGTTGGTTGTTATATGTACATACGATCAGTATTGTAGTACTATGGGTTGGTGTATATAGTTTAATGTAATAACAGGACCAGCTCTAGTAGTAACTAGGGTTGGTGTATTAGTACAATACAGATCGGTATTAGTAATAGGGTTTGGTGAATATAGTTAAAAATACAGTCAGATAGAGCTAAAATTGGTTATATAGTACAATACAGACCCGTAATGTAGTCTAGGTTTGGTGTATATAGTACAATACAGACCAAGCAATATAGTACTGGGTTGGCTGGTGATATAATACAACTACAGACCAGCGCTATGATTGGGTTGATGATAATAGTACTCCACAAACAAGCACTATATACTAGGGTTGATTGATAGAGTCAAAAACAGACCAGCTATATAGTACTAGGGTTGAGTTGTAACATAGAACAATACAGGCACAGTCACTAGAAGTATATTCAGGGAGATTCAATAAAATTTCATTGTTTATAAAGGTGCTAATTTTGCCCCAACCAATAAGATGGTTATCTTTCAAATGGTTAAATAGGACTGCATTGTTGGGAGGCAAAATAGCACCCATTTTAAACTATAAGAACTTTCATGAATACCCTGTAGGGTGTGGTGTACTGTATTTTATAGTATAATACGACACTCACTAGAGTACTAGGGTTGATGTATATAGTTACAGACTAGCGTAGATAGTACGTAGGTTTGTGTTTATAGTACAATACAGACGAGCAATTAGTAGACTTATAGGCTTGATTACATACAGTACAAACAACAAACCCGCTAAAGCGACTAGGGTTGGAATAGTAGAATACATAGAACAGACGTTAGTTGTACTGGGGTTGGTGGTATATTAGTGACAATACAGACATAAAGTACTTATGTTGAAGTATAATAGTATACAACTTAACACTCTTACTTCCCCCTCCAACTGGCTTTGCTAATTAATTAATCTTCTAGTCATTATAAATGTGTGTAATCTTTGCAGATACCTACTTGTGTACATTAGCTCATTCCATCCAAAACCACAGAGATAACCTACAGGCACCAGAACAGACATCTATGAGACAGTGCCCAACCCCTATTTGACCTTAAGGTGCCTCATGTATGACCCCTGAACACCTTTGAGGCCGCCACAATAGATTTTTTATGCTGCCTTTACACTGGTTTGAGCAACTGGAGGGCCCGGACTTTAACAC
>JAACNH010006977.1:0-15992 GCA_019447015.1 Hymenochirus boettgeri
TGGGGTGCAGGTGGTACACCATTTTAGAATATAGTAGGGTGAAGGTGGTAGGGTATATCTAGTATATTGTGGGGTGCAGGTGGTACACCATAATAGAATATAGTGGGGTAAATGTGGAAGGGTATAACTAGTATATTGTGGGGTGCAGGTGGTACACCATATTAGAATATAGTGGGGTGAAGGTGGTAGGGTATAACTAGTATATTGTGGGGTGCAAGTGGTACACCATAATAGAATATAGTGGGGTAAATGTGGAAGGGTATAACTAGTATATTGTGGGGTGCAGGTGGTACACCATATTTGAATATAGTGGGGTGAAGGTGGTAGGGTATATCTAGTATATTGTGGGGTGCAGGTGGTATAGCATATTAGAATACAGTGGGGTGAAGGTGGTAGGGTATATCTAGTATATTGTGGGGTGCAGGTGGTACACCATATTGAATATAGTGGGGTGAAGGTATGGTAACCCTTGTACATTGTGTTAGAAGAATCGTTTGTAAATTTTCATTAATTTAAGGGACGGTACAAAGGAACAATTTGTACATTATTTTAGGCAGTTAATTAAATGGAAATCTCCCTACAATTTAGGGATGTCTATTATAAGAATATTGTATCTGTCTGGTACATTGTGTATTATGGGTAAAAGCAATGGAAAAACATCTTATTTCTCTCTTAGGTAGCATTGGGATTTCTTGTTTGGTGGATTAACTTCTATGTTTTATATTATTATTATTATTATTATATTATTATTATTATTATATTATTATTATTATTATTACTAGTTATTCATTCCTAATATTTTTTATGTGACTGTGATAAAATTATCCCTTTAACTTATCTATCGATTCTTTTTTTCTCTTTCATTTATAATTTTTATTATATTTTTTAAAACAGCAATGACCATTTTATAGTTTATAGTTATAGTATTTTATCTACCAATCCTTTGAAACATAGACACGATAATGTGTATATTATCATTACAACTAATGCTGTTATAATACTGGGTGCCCTTGTGCAATGCATATAAACTAAGCTAATAAATAATATCAAGCTATGCTAATCGTTTTTTCAATATAAAAATACAAATTTTCAGTGTGTATATTTAACGTTTTATTATTATTATTTTATTAATTATAATAAATATTATTTTATTTAAAACAGAGGATAAATCCTTTCTGGATAATTCAGCATATAGATTTTCTATTTATTATTGTTTTCATAAAACAACCCACTACATTAATAAAATAATACTTTTGTAATAATAATAATAATAATAATAATTGTAATTATAATTATATAAACTGCAATAACTATAATAATAATAATTCCAGACACTGTACTGTTGTAATGCACATTATTGTTGCTAAGGAAAGACATTGAGAATTCTGATTTCAGTTAGTAAAAACAGTCACACAATAAATATTTTAATAAGTATTTAATAAGAACGATCCTATAAAGCTGTTAGATGTAAATTGTCTGTACAGTTAGCTACAATTAAATTTAGATCCAGGTTAAATACAGTTAGATACATTAACATACTGCAGATACAGTTAGATACATTTCCAAACTGTAGATACAGTTAGATACAGTTAAATACAGTTGATACATTTACAACTGTAGATACAGTTAGATACGGTTAAATACAGTTGATACATTTCAAACGTAGATACAGTTAGATACAGGTTAAATACATTAGATACATTAAAAATCGCAGATACAGTTAGATACATTTACAACTGTAGATACATTTGTACAGTTTAAATACAGTTAGATACATTTACAAACTGTAGATACAGTTAGATACAGTTAAATACAGTTAGATCATTAACAAACTGCAGATACAGTTAGATACTTTTACACTGTATATACATTAGATACAGGTTAATACAGTTAGATAATTAACAAACTGTAGATACAGTTAGATACAGGTTAAATACAGTTAGATACATTTACAAACTGTAGATACAGTTAGATACAGGTTAAATACAGTTAGATACATTTATAACTGCAGATACAGTTAGATACAGGTATAACAGTTAGATACTTTATAAACTGCAGTACAGTTAGATACAGGTTAAATTCAGTTAGATCCAGGTTAGATACAGTCGGATACAGTTAAATAAAGTTAGATACACGCAGGATACAGTCAGTAATAGGGGGAATAGGGTGTGGAGAGGAACAGTTTAATATTTTTCTTGATAAAAAAAAAATGAAAAGTGTCCCAGTTCATATTGGCCATGGAACGCCTGGCTAATTCCGTTCTAATTCCAGGAACATTGTATTGTGAGATAAGGAAGGCACCGGATACATCGTTGATACATTGTAGATACATTATTGCTACATTATTGATACATATAGACACACTATAGATACACTATAAATACATTATTTATACATTATAGATACATTATTGATACATTATAGACACAATTAGACACAATATAGACACATTGTAGACACATTGTAGACACACTATAGACACACTATAGATACATTATGACACACTGTAGACACACTGTAGATACACCATACACACACTGTAGACACATTAAGACACATTATAGACATATTATAGATATATTATGTATATACATTATATCACTGGACATGTGGCATTAACCCTTCGTTTCATGGGTCCCATTTCGTAGCAACGATAGTATATAGTCTATGTAACAGTGTATAGTGTATAGAAATGTAAACAGTGAATATATAGTATGTGCATTAGTATGTATATAATTGTAGTATATAGAGTTTACATATGTGTTATCAATGTGTGCACTTGTGTATATAGTGTGTATATATTTGTGTATATAGTATGTTTATAGTGTGTATGTATAATTTGTACACAGTATGTGCATATTGTGTAAATAGTGTGTACATTATATATAGTTTGTGTACATACTGTGGCTATAGTGTGTATATAAGGTGTTCACAGTTTGAATATTTTGTATACAGAGTGTGCATTGTGCGTACATTGTATGTTTAAGTGTATATACAGTGTGTATATACCGTGTGTATAAAGTGTGTTGTGTAGTGTGTGTATACAATGTGTATATAGTGTGTGTATAGTGTGTATACAGAGTGTGCATGGTGTGTCACAGTATGTTTTAGTGTTTAGTGTGTATGTGTTTGTAAATGTGTGTATAAGTGTGTGTATACAATGGTGTATATATTGTGTGTATAGTGTGTGCAGGGTGTACATTGTGTGTCACAGTATGTTTAAATTGTATATACAGTGTGTATATAATTAAAGTTGTGTGTGTAGTGTGGTACTATGTGTATATAGTGTTGTAGAATGTGTATACAAAGTGTGCATTTGGTGCACACAATATGTTTATAGTATATATAAAGTGAGTGTATAAACAGTGTGTATATATGCATCTTTTGTTGTTGGTTTATTTAATACATTTATTTTGTATACAAATTTTGTACAAAAATACATTTATTTTGTACTGGACACAGCTTTCTGGTTCCAGTACAATTTATTAAAACAATAGTAATTAAAATATCTACAGTGTAGTGGTTCAGGGTAGAGAGACTGGAGACTGTGTATTGCTGCCATCTCTGATGACCCTGTCCCTGGGGCATGATGGGCTGTACCCCTGCTAATAGTTTATACAGCCCTAGAACTAAAGTAATAATAACAATATTACCTAGCAAATCTCTGGGTACACAAGCTTTCTCCCACATATATAGTACATGCACACTACTGCAGTTACATAATCAAATTACAGAAACTCATTACGTAACTCTCTCTCCCTCTCTCTCACTCTCTCTTTCTCTCTCTCATCTCTCTCTCAGGATGATTATATGGCAGATGTGTCTAACAGTACAGCTTCACACGCAACATTCACCCTATATGTACTATATATTACAGTACATGTCTATAGTAGTGAGAGCTCTGTGGTTCAGTGTATAGTATTTGAGGTTGAATAAAGACATATGTCCATCCAGTCCAACCCATCTAGCAATATCCAAACATGTCTAACTGTTGATCCAGAGGAAGCAAAAAAAACCACCAAATTTATGAAGGGGGAAAAATTTCCTTCCTGACTCCAAGTGGCAATCGGAAATTTCCCTGGCAACTCTACTTTATGTATCAATACCAGACTTGTAACATTCCTTGTTGCAGAAACTCATCCAGCTTTTTTTTAAACTGACCAAGTGACCTGCCATAACACCGTCCACTGGAAGACAGTTCCATAGCTTTACCCGTTCTCACAGTGAAAAACCCTTTCCGAACTTGAAGCTTAAACGTTTTTTCTTCAGGTCTTAAGGGATGTCCACATGTCCTCTGACATGTTCTATTAGTTAACTGCCCCAGATAGTTTATTGTATGGCCCGTTAATGTATTTATACCACAGTAATCATATCCGCACGCAAGTGCCTTTTCTACAAGCGTACATAATTGTAACTTATCCAGTCTCTCTTCATATTCAGCTCCCCCAATCCCCTTATTAATTTAGTTGCTCTTCTCTGAACCCTTTCCATTTCAAAGATGTCCTTTTTGTACACAGGATTCCAAAATTGCACTGCATATTCCAAACAAGCCTTACAAAGCTTTGTAAAGAGGGAGAATAAAATTTTTCCATACCTCTCTTTATACAAGACAATACCATGCTGGCTTTGGCTGTTGCCTGCCGCCTGGCACTGCTTTTTTCCTTTAAGTTTGTTATCCACCAAAACTCCAAGATCCCTTTCCAACAGGATTCACTTACCACAGAGCCATTTATAGTATAAGTAGCACAAGGATTTTTAAGTCCAAAATGCATCACCTTACGTTTATCAACATTGAATTTCATCTGCCACTTAGCAGCCCAATGTGACAATCTATCTAGATCCCCCTGCAATGATTGCACATCCTCTGAAGTTTTTAATGGTCGCACAAGTTTTGTGTCGTCAGCAAACACAGAACCTTGCTGAACATACCTACTTCCAATCATTATAAATAGATTATATAGAAGCGGCCCCAACACGAACCCTGTGGCACCCCACTTAGCACTTTTAGTCCATAATGATGAAGCCCCATTACATACTTACTCACTACTCTCGCATCCTATTCATTACCATTTTTCTATCCATGTACAAATGTGACTCCCCAGACCAACAGACCTTATCTTATACATTAGTCACCTATGGGGACTGTATCAAAAGCCTTTGCAAAATCCAAGTAAACTACATATACTGCTATGCCAGAGTCTAAATTTCTACTTACTTCCTCATAAAAGCCAAGCAAGTTAGTTTGACAAGATCTATTCCTCCTAAATCCATGCTGGTTACTACTTATAATGTCAGTCCTTGAAAGATACTCTAGAACATGTTCCCTTATTAAACTTTCCAGGCTCTTCCCCACCACTGAAGTTAAACTTACAGGCCTGTAATTACCCGGCTCTGAACGACTACCCTTTTTAATATTGGAATAACTTAAGCCTTTTTCAATCCGGTGCCTGGAGTATGGACCTGTTGAGCCACAAGAGCCCCTGTCTATGATCTGACAATAAAGGTGGGCATACACGGTCCAATATTCTTCCAATTAGATTTGCGATTGTCCAAAATGATTGAAAATCTGATCGGAAGAACCTATCGAATATCCCCACCTTGCACCATCGATCTTTTGTAGATTTCAGCTTGAAAACTACGGAGTCTGGTTCTAGTAGAAGGGGTCGACGGAAATTTATCCATCTTGCCGCATCAGGTTTTTTTCGATAGACCGAGCGGCGATATCAATCGGTCTATCTAAAAAAAAACTGATCGGGCAAGATGGATACATTTCCAATAAAAAGCCTCTTTGATAATCTTATCAATTGATCGGAATATTGATGCCGTGTATGCCCACCTTAAGGCACATATCTCATTAACAGGTAAAGAAGGACACACTTAAGGCTCATACACCACGTCTGATGTGCACAGGCTCATACACACGTCTTATGAGCACAGGCGGATCGCCAGGCAGAATGACAAACAAATGCCGACAGAAAGAATACACACGCACAGATTCTTGGCCGAATGTATCGGGGGTCGTGGCTTGGTGCCAAATTGGACTGTGTACAAACCTTCATCTATTATTTATTGAATGCCACACAGAACCATATACATTTCATCATCCACCACCTTCCATAGTTAGCTTTATCTGTATAATTAGATATGGCTGGTATTGTCTGTTCAGTGCATTATCAATGGTGCAAGCCATGTCACAATCCAATCTTCAATTCCATTGGTCCAAAAACCAAATAAAAGCCCCCCACCAGAAGTATGGAGTCATCTATGCACAATCTTACCACCTACAAGGGGGAGCTACACAGTCTAATCATTTTCCTTATGAAAGAAGATTCAATGTCCTGGCAGCAGGTGAAGGGGGCAGAATTTGTAAGCAAATGTTTTAACTAAATACCTAAGGAAATAATTTGTGATTTTCTAAAACAAGGCATCCAATGTTTCTAAACATCATCTTTAAAGAGCCAACGTGGGATTTTTCTATACGACATACCAGTACAGTGTCAGCTCCAAGGTTTTGCATGTCACACAAACTTTTAATAAAATAAAACAAGCTTCTCTTTAAAACAACCCAGAATGTGATAGTGAGATAATAAAAACATGTACAGGCACCATGGAAACCCTGCAGCATTAATCCATTACATCTTCTGCCTGTAAGAATTCATCATGGCTCCAAGTGCAGTTTATGAAAACTATAGTAACCCTATGCTTGTGAAGGTTCTCATTCATCCAGGTCATGGTATATCTGTTGTATTCAATTAGATCAACTGGCTTGAAATGTAGTTCTTGAAGACGTTTCGCTAGTCATCCGCTGGCTTTCTCAATTCAGAATGACTTGTACAAGAATCTGTGGCAATTATGTACCCTGGAAATCCCAATTAACACCTGGCTGTGATATGCTAATTGGGATTTTCCAGGGTACATAATTGCCACAGATTCTTGTACAAGTCATTCTGAATTGAGAAAGCCGTCGGATGACTAGCGAAACGTCTTCAAGAACTACATTTCAAGTCCAGTTATCTAATTGAATACAACAGATATAGTAACCCTATTTGAAATTGTAAAACCCTAGTACCTTACAGGCTGTGGGTGAGGTATTAATTACTTACAGCATTAAACACTGCAACAGTGAACACAGGGAGCCAGTTACTCATTGACACTGCAAACAGTGAGAGTCTCTGTAATTCCCTATCGCGTTTGAGACTGAAGGTAAATCCCGAAAAGGGATTTACTCAAGCTGGATTTTAACTCCAGCTATTAATGGCGTTAAAATCCAGCGCTAAAACTAGCACAAACACGATATGGAATCACGAGCGTTGGATACGCTAACTGGTAGCGAACCGATTAGCGCAACTTTGACTCCAGAAATTTGCCCAGCACTCTGGGTAAATTGGCCCCAAGAACTTTTATTGAATCTCCCTGTTAGCTGTAGCAATCAGTGCCAGACAGATATGGCTAGCAAGATGGAATAGATTCAAGTTAAGACTAGAAAAAGAAGTTTCATCTTCAGGTTAGGAAAGGTTCTTTACTGTAAGAATGGTGAAACTGTGGAACTGTCTTCCAGCGAGATGTTGTGAGGGCAAGTTCATTATATAGCTCTGAAAGGGGGTGGATCATTTTCTAAAACTAGAACATATTGAGAATTATTGGTATTAATACTATACTGTAGTTCTGGTTGGTCCAGGGATCCTTTCCGATTTGAAGTCAGGAAGGAATTTCCCCCCTTTTCATTTTTTTTTTTGCTTTTCTTTGGATCAACTGTTTGGTTGGGTTAAAGTAGACTGTAAAGGTTGGACTAGATGGGCGTATGTCTTTCTTCTCAACCTCGATTCTATGTTACTATGTATGATAGGTGACACCAAAGCTGGAAAGTAGGATGGCTTGATGGGGTAGTGGCAGGGAGATCCCAGTGTACTAGCTGAGTTGTTGGGGCAGGTCCTGCTTTGCTTAACAGATGATAATCTATTTAGAATTCATTGGTTTTGAGAAAACTCTCTTTATTTCATTCTAATCCCATCCCATTCTTTTTCTTTCTTCTGTTGTCTTCCTCATCCTATACACTCTCTCCCATTCCATCTCTATTACTGTCAGCAAGCCAGGGTGTAGGCGTATATAGTGGCATGCAGTGAAAGGGCTAAATTCCAGATGATGAAAGTTTTCAGATCAGGAGCAAATTACAGCTGGGTGGGGGCGGTTCTGGATTTTCCTCTCCTGGCTTGCTCCTCAAGACATTGGCTTTATGCAGGGTCACAGTGTGTGATCTTTAGAATTGTGACGTGTTTATTAGCTGGGGGAGGTTTCACACAGTTTGATGGAATTAAACCCAACTGTGAGTCCATTAGCCTTTTTCTTTCCAGCAGTCTGCCTGTATTTCACATTGGTGTCCTATTACCCATAAGATGAAAGAAGAGTAATGCACTATAACATACCATGTTTAGGGGCAGATTTTCAGTTCTTTATGCATCCAATCTGTACAGTACCATTGTGCCCCATACTGTATCCGGACCTATATGCCTTTAATGACTCCAAAAACAGCCATCACATAACCTAAGTGTTATATGCAAGTTTAATGTTTTAGATATTCATCAAAGCTTTCAGTTTATATAGAAAACTGCACCCAGGTACATTGCCCCAGATTCGCATACATGTATTTACTGATGCTTTTTTTATATGTGTAACTGAACTGGTATGTTTCAAGCAGAGACAATCACCTGTTGTTCAATGTAAGTGGCACTGTCTTTTCTTCAGTAAAAAATGTGAAGGACAAATTGGCCACATGTGGTTAAAGGTAAAGTCACACTCACCCATTGGAGTGAGTTACATTGACTAGCGAACAATCACAATTGATCAGGCTTGCTATATAGTGAGAAAATGTATGTGGGGAAATGTGACCTGAAGAAGGGGGCACTTAACCCCTTAAAATGTTGGATATTCTGATATGTGGTCACTAATAAAACATTATTTTATTGGAGTGTGACCCTCGGTTTTCATTGTCTGGTATATATTTCTGTTGAGAGTGGAATTCAGACCATTCTTGGTCAGAGTGCATTGGATTGCATATCCTCTGGTTATAGATGACAACGAGATGTTGGCAAGCATAAGTGACAGTCAAATGCAGGATAGTGTAAGTCACATGTGTATGGAGTGATAGTAAAATCATGGAGAGGGTTGAGCTTAACAATACCCAGATATAGAAATAGTTTATATATTGCCTGACGTAAGACTTATAGCCTTATGTGGCTAAACACACACTTCTTATAAACACAGGCCATGGGGAGGAATTTATAGCAGAACAGCAAATTATATTCAAATGCTAATGAATTACTACTACTAATGAGTAGATTTGCTACTAATATTGTAATATTCTGCAGATTTAATTTAGGAAATTTGGCACCTGGATCAAAATGTTGGTTAGCCAAATATAGCTGTTTATTACATTACATTTCCCAGGCAGTTTCCTAAAAACAAATAACCCAAAGCTTTAATTTGTCTAAAGTACAAATAATGAGATTGAAGAGATCTAGACCAGAGCCTGCTTAGATTTGTCCGATTATAGTGATATGTACTGTATATCACCCTTTATTTACACATACATGGATTGGTTTCTGTACAGTATGATACAATCTCATAAAACACAGAGGCAAATTAATTTAATGTAATTAATAATGAATTCTAGGAATTAAGAAAAAGGCTTTTCGGAGAAGGATACGCTGAGGCCCGTGGGAATTTAAGCCCTGAAGGTCCAAATGCTAAGACCACCCAACCAGATATTGCTTCATCACAAACACAGACTGCAAATAAATTAATCAAAAGCAAATGGTCCAAGGTGCGAATCATTTGGTGGTAATGGATGAAAATTAAGATTTGCAGATATTATTTTCTGTCATTCAGTCTAACAAAGTGAACATTTATTGCATATATTTAAAATTATCCTTTAATGGAGTGCTTGTGGGGCGAGCAGTGCAGAGTGCTCCCAGAGGTGACATACCCAGGTTAAGGGGGTGTTAGTTTTTATTGTCTGTCCTCCCTGTAGAATATATATCAAAGATTGCTGCAAACGCCTGCTAATTGAGATGTTATGTGATTGTATCATGAGATTTGATTGTCTGATGTAAGGAATCTTTTAACCCATTCATTGCATACCCAAAGTGAAAAAAAAGAATCCCAGGCATTTTTTTTTATAAAAACATTTTTTATGCCACTTTATATGTTATAGTACAGTAACATTGTATATGGCCCCCTCCATACATACATCCAGATATATTATTTTACATATAGTTTACCTTGTAAAGATCTCCATTATAATATTATACAGGCTTATTTAAGAGGTACAAAACTTTCAAAACAAGCGCTGATAATTTGCCTCAACCAATCAGATGATTCTTTTCACTGGTCTACTCAACACGATACAATAATTTCGGGCCCGCCGACCATCAACATTTCAGTGTTTCGGTTGGTCGGGGCTGAATTTTTGTATGCCGGCTTTTTGCCACCTCAATCGACCGCTGACCATTCGATCATCCAAATCGGATGAACAAATGATCAATCAGACAGGTCGGAAAATCACAACCGATCGTGCGGTCTCTATGGGCGCGCCTACTGTCAGACTGTGTACCAGCCTTAAGACTGGAAAAATTTGCACCTTTTATTAATAATCCCTTCTAGTCTGGAGATTACCAGGGATTACATGACGTGTGTTATGTTACCATGAGCATATTTATAAGCCTATGGATTTGGAAAGTTCGTATTCCGCGGGTTATCATAAACGTACACCAAATTGTACATTTATTGGCTGTACAATATCAGGTTGTAGAGCAATCGCCTCATAATTGTTTGACCATGGTTGTAAACATCGACATAGCGATACTGCAGCTTTATAAATCCCACCTCATATTCTCCTAAATCCTAATGCCCTGGTAATGCGTGTTACAGTGGGTACAGCAAGGAATTTTATGCTATATTAGTGCAATTTTAACGCTAAAGGTTTTGCTTTGGGTGCTCAGTGCTGGTTCCAAATTCATGAGGCAATTAAAAAAATTGCTCAGGGCACTAGCTACTCCTACAATAGATGTCTATGCTTCTGCCACACCCATGCAGCCATAAGGAGTGTGACACGGGGGCACCACCACAAGGCATTTTGTTTCAGGTGCTGTTCCCCCGTGCCACTGGTCCGCAAAACCACTAGAAAAAACACACTAACCCAATATTACACAGGCTAGCATGGGTTTTATCTGAACTTGGTCAGTAGCACCTACCTTTTTACATCTCCCATAAATGTTATATACTTGTTTTTCTGGTTGAATCTCTCTGAGCATGTCTGAACTCACTGAACTAGGGGAGGGAGTAGTAAATGCAGTTTTCTGCACTGTGTATTACTGATGCAACATTTAATTGCATCAGTAATAGAACTAATGAGAACAACTGGAAAGGTTCCCCTGAAGGTACCACCACCTGGTACATCAGCCAACAAAACTGGGAAGATGACCCAAAATCATCCACTGTTGGGACAGACTAAACTCATCCTTACTCACCTGTGGAACCGGGAATCTATATAATCATTTAACTCCTTGTAAAATTCTAATATCCTTATATTTTACAACAGGGTGTGATTAGTCACTGTTTAACTGTGTATTTGTACCCTGACACATGATATCCATTCATAACCACATTAGTTTCTGCTTTGAGATTTGGTTATTTCAATACCATAAAATATTCCTTTTCTGGATAGTGGAGCCTAGTGCCACATTCCTTATAGAGAGAAGTCTTGTTCCTTTCCCAGTGAACACAGTCATTAATGGTAACAGAGAAAACATAACTCATACTGTATATTGAAGGGCTGTCCCGTCTGCAGACTTATTGGAGACTGTAAGAGGTAATCGCTGCCTCTCAATATAGAGGAAAGGGGAACAAGAAAGAAAACTGTCCCCAGGCAAAATAATTTGTATGATAACTTAGTAAAGCCAAATGAATAATACCCCAAATATTATCACAGTGTGTCAAATATTAATGGCATCCTGTGTCCTCTGCTTCTAACTATTAATGGCTGTCTGGTGGACATGCTGAGAGATGACATCCTAATGTGGAGCAATGTTCCCTTTGTCTCGAGTCCTGAATTGTATCTTTGCCCTAACTGGGAGGGGACATTAAAGCAATGAAAATATGTTATGAGGTTCCTGTTGGAGCCCAGGGGGGGTTTTCCCATGACCCCTTTCCATACCTCAAACCGCTCTCATTTTAAATAGAAAATTTAAACTAAGCAATGTGAAGTAATTAAGTGTACTGACAATTATAGATACAAAAAGACCATTCTTTAGTGTAAAGACCTTAAGTCTAATGCAACAATAGTATTTTTGAGGCGATGGTTAAGTGACCTAAGATGGATGGTGTTGACTGTCTACAGCCTGGGGCTTATGCTCTATCCCAGAGGTTGGCTGGCCACTGCGACCTCCTCTTGCACTTTGCCTGACTCTGTCACTCAGGACCGCACCAGGCTTTTCCCCAATTACTTATTCCAGCTAACAAAACCCCTTTAATACCTCACTCCTTTCTCATGCTGAGTATCTTTCCTAGGCCCCATGGAACTTGCAAAAAGATTCATGGTGGATATTGATCCACATGTCTTATAAAAGATATTACAACCCAGTCAGTCTGCAGGTCTTTATAAAATACAGATGGTTTTCCTATGGTGCATGTCAGAATATACAGGAAACAGCCACAATAATTTGTTTCAATCATCCTGTAATCCCAAGATAACGTTTTGCAGACAAATGAAGGTTGGAATATCCTCTGCTCTCATTGGTCATATCATCTTCGCATAGAGGTGATTCACTGACTGATTAAAAATGAAATCGAACTATAATAAAATACCAGCAACAGTAGTGCTGCTATGACTGTGCAACATTGATTTTTTTGGTTGCCATAGTTGCCACAGTGTGTTTCAGTCGACAAAAAACATTCTGTCCTACAATCAACGTGTGGGTATGCCAAGGAGATGGTTTGTAGTGGCAAATATTTGAATTGAATAGCTAACAATTGGTCTTAATGTAATCTAGTCTAATCTGAGGTGGGTACATAGATTAAAGGTTATGTACACTGGGACATTTGTCTTTTCTTGTAAAGGTTGGGTATTTTTTTTTTGTGTTATCACCTATGACTATTTAAAGGGTTACTGTTCCTCAAACTGCATTAGTGTCATTAATAGTAAAAGAATACTAAAACAAAATTACATTAGGGTAAGAAAAGTCAAATTCAGCACCCAGGAATCCTTCTTTATCTTACCTGAAAAGTTAATGTTTTATAAGATACTTACCTTCATTCTTGGCCTTATCTGTCACAATCTACACAGAGGAGGGGAATGCCATCTGTAAGTTCCACCTATGCTCTTGCATTGGTCCCTCAGCAGCAAAAGAAACAGGAAGCTGGTCTGAGCATGCTCAGAATGGTGGAGAACTCCCAGTGGGAAAGTGTGGCATCGTTTCAGCTGCAGAATGAAAGCAAGTTTATAAACCTTTGGGATGTTAAGATTTTAATCCCTACTGCTTAATTGCTGCCTACTGTATCTTACCTAACAAACCGTAATATTTTATGTTATTTCTTCTCTAAGAGCATTATTTAGACAACATGTAGTTACCATGACTATATAAAAACAGCAGGCAGCGGGATAGGCAATTTCCTATTACTGTATATCAAGTATGAATGGATATTTTCACATTTTATATGTTTAAATTGATATTTGTTGTTGTTTTCGCGCATGTGTTTTTTCTTGTATTTGGCATGACATCAGTAGGGCTGTCTAATATCAAGAGACTGCCTGTCTATCTGGTCGAAATATTGCCCCCTGGAATTTATTTTCACACCAACTAACATTTTAGCAAAACTCGGCCATGATTTCGTGCTCAGTGGGATACATAATCAGCCATGCTAACATATCAGTTTCTCAAATGGTAGTCTGTCTGAAAGGAATACCAAGGGTTTGCCCATGACTACATTGCTACCTCTCCACCTTCACTCTTACGGTGGGTACACACAATAACGAATAAGGGCCGTTTATCGTTAGCATTTGTAGCTCAATTCCAAACGCTTCTGAGGCAGACAAACATTGACTGTCAACCTTGGGATGTTTGGAAATGCCCTAAAATTCCCCCGGGCATGTTTGTCTCCCCTATACTAAAGTAGAGTTGGCCAGGCTAAGAGAAAGTTGCAGTCCAGAGCGGTTTCCCTATACTTTACTTAGTGAGTACACTCGTACTGTGAGAAGTGCGATTGTTAGAAACGACAGACAAAATCTTACAGAATCTCTCTGTCATTTTTTAAAGATCATGCATGTGTACCCACTTGACTGTAATTTGCTGTCTTTTATTATAAATACCCATTCTGCAAACCACACATATTTTGTTTGTAAGTGATGGTGATGCTCCAGACAGTTCACTACATATGTTGTACATTCTAATTACCTTTCCACCACAGTTGGCAGGATGGGGTATGTTTGTCATTATGTCTGCCTGTATGTATTATGAATATACAGTATATTTCTTTATTAATATATATTATATATATATATATATATATATATATATATTTAATAATATATATAATATATAATATATATACATATACTGTAGTACTAGTAATGGGATTGTTTGCTGGGGAATGAGTAATGTTTTCTCCACAGTGACAGAAGGAATTCTTTCATACTGCCCCCATTGATGGCTGCCTATTATCCCTATTCTCCTGTTAACTTTTTTGTTAAATGTTAACAAGATGGCGCTGCCCTGCTCTATGCATTATGCACTAATTCCCTGCCCGGAACCCTGCGATCCTTTCACTCCTATTGTCGTTCTGCCCTCACTGCAGATTTATCTGTTTTTATATCAAATCCTTTTTCTCCTTAACCTGATCTCTTGTTGACTTTTATTGACCCCGGTGCCCTTTTCCCTGAGAGTTTCCATATGTAATACATGGCAGCATCTAAATGCTCTGTCTCTTTTGTGACATCCTCCATGTTTGGATTCTGTCGCTGGTTGCACTTGGTGTTTGAGCTGTTCTTGACTTCCCTGGGTCACAATTGCCCTGGACTGGGATATTCCCACCCTTCAATGCATCATAGGGGCTTGTACAACTGTATTTCTCTCCTAGATACCAAGTTCCTAATTACTAACACAAACAGCTCCACTAATGATGGGACAGGCCTCCTAACGCTTGGGCTTTTTGTTGTACTGGCCTCCTAATGCTCGCCTGTTGTAGAATGGCAGCTTGCCCCCTCTGACTATTTCTTCTTTGCTTCTGTTTGCAGCAGCTGCCCCTGTCCAGCTCTCTATGGGCCAAAGGGCAACCTCCGGGTACAAGGCATGCCGCAGCTGCTGGGGGTGACATGACCAGACAGCAGTAATATAGACAAATGAATGTATTTTTTGTACTTTTCCATGCGTGAGTTCTGCAGCTCTGCTTGCTGAAGCCCAAAGCAGTGTGAGAAGATCAGAAACCTTCCAGTGCCTTGGAATCTGCAAGCCTGCTTAGGATCACACCTGATGGGCTCTTTTTTTTTCACTCAGCTTCACTATCTTATTATTATGTCCCTCTATTCTGCCTTGTGCATGGGCGCCCTGGGGGCTTGCTTCCAACTGGATACTAATTGAGGGGCAGCACACTGATGGCAGCTAGTAATGCCCGGGGGATGTATGGAGTGGATCATCATAGACTTAATTGACAAGGACTTGTCTGTATTAGGAGCAGCTGTTCCCAACCCTGGTTCGCCATGCCATCTTACGCAACGCCTCTAGCCTGGAGGATTGGAGGGTGTAAACGTGGTTAAAAATCAAGAAGATTTATAATGTGTTCTCTGGGTGAGAGGGACATAAAACGCCACCATGATCTTCCTGGAAGGGGTCTCATTCTCAGCCCTCCAACCTTTGTAACATGTCTAGCAGCCATGCTCACATAGAATTAATAATGGGGTGGCCATTTAGAGACGATTAAGCAGGTGACAATATTTCCATGCC
>JAACNH010006978.1:0-15992 GCA_019447015.1 Hymenochirus boettgeri
AGGTCGAAGGGCATGCGAGGGGAAGGGAACCAGAGGACCGGACAGGGGGAGGGGGCGAAGCGGGGACTAGGGCAATGGCAGGGGCGAGGGAAGGAACAGAGACCGGAAACAGGGGGGAGGGGGCGAAGGGGTGTGACTAGGGCGAATGTCATGCGAGGTAAAAGGAACAGGAGACCGTACATTGTGTATATGCTAATGGCGTGGGTACTATTCTAATTCATGCTAGGGTAAGGAACAGGAGACCGACAGGGGGGGTAGTGCGAAGGGGGGGGTACTAGGGCGTAATTCTGCCTAGTGTATGGAACAGTAATTACCGTCATTTGTGTAAATTTGATAATGTGTGTTCTCAATGTCTAATGTCAGGCTATTCTGGAACAGTATACCGTACATTGTGTAATGTAACTAATGCCGTGTTCTATGTCTAATGTCATGCTAGTGTATGGAACGGTATTACCTTTACATTTGTGTATGTACTAATTGCGTGTTACTATGTCTAATTTCAATGCTAGTGTATGGAACGTAAATTACCTTAACATTGTGTATGTTCAATGCGTGTACTATGTCTAATGTCATGCTGAGTAAGGACAGTATCACCTTAACATTGTGTATGCGCTAATGCGTGTTTTACTATTCTAAGTCATGCTATTGTAGGGAACGGCAATTCCTGAGATTGGTGTAATTCGCTAATGCGTGTTCTATGTCGAATGTCATGCTAGTGTATGTAACGATTACCGCTATGGTGTATTGTCTAATGCGTTTACTATGTCTAATGTCATGCTAGTTGTAAGGCCAGTTTTTTAACCGGTCATTGTGTTGTGCTAATAGCGTGTTACTATGTCTAATTCAGGCTATTGTAGGAACAGTATACCGTACTTGTGTATGTGATCATTTGTTACTATGTCTAATTCTGCTAGTGTTGAACAGTATACCGTACATTGTGTATGTACTAATGCGTGTTTACTATGTCTAATGTCCCCCAATGTCCCCCCCCTAGTGTATGAACGTATTCCTTACACTGGTGTATGTACTAATCGTGTTACTATGTCTAATGTCAATGCTAGTGTATGACGGTTTACTTACATTGTGTATGCGCTAATGCTTGTTAACTATGTCTATTTCCTGCTAGTGTATGGAACGGTATACTTACTGTGTTGTATGGCTAATGCGTGTTACTATGTCTAATGTCATGCTAGTGTCTGGAACGGTATTACCTTACATTGTGTATGTGATAATGGCTGTTACTATGTCTAATTCATGCTAGTAAATGGAACCGTATTACCGTACATTGGTGTATGTGCTAATGGCTTGTTCTATGTCTAATGTCCATGCTAGTGTAAGGAACAGTGTTACCGTACATTTTTATGCGCTAATGCGTGTTACTATGTCTAATGTCATGCTAGTGTATGGAACATTATTAACTTACAAATGTTTGTTATGCGCTAATGCGTGTTACTATGTCGATGTCAGCCCTAGTGTATGGAACGGTATTACCGTACATTGTGTACTGCGCTAATGCGTGTTTCTATGTCTATGGTCATGCTAGTGTAGGGAACAGTTATTACCTTACATTGTGTGGATGCGCTCATGCGTTGTTACTATGTCTAAATGCATTCTAGTGTATGGGACAGTATTACCTTACATTGTGTATGCGCTAATTCGTGTTACTATGTCTAATGGCCTAGTGGTATGGAACCCGGGTAGTACCGTACATTGTGGGTTAATTCCGGCGCTATCGTGTTCTCGACTACTCTATGTCCATCTTAGTGTAAGGAACAGTATTACCGTACAATTGTGTATGTTGCTCATGCGTGTTACTTATGGGTTAATGTCAGGGCGAGTGTATGGAACGTATTCACGTACATTGTGTACTATGCAGCTAAATGATATGCGTGTTACTAATTCTAATGTCATCTAGTGTTAAGAACATTAATTACCGTACATTGTGTAGCGCTAATGCTTTTACTATGTCCTAATGTCATGCTAGGTATGGAACGGTATTACCGTCACATTGTTTATGCGCTAATTGCGTGTACTATGTCTAATGTTCCTGCTAGTGGATGGAACGGTATTACCGTACATTGTGATCGCTATGCGTGTTACTAACTATGTCTACAATGTCATCTAGTGTACGAACAGTATTACCTGTACATTGTGTTTAGTTCTAATGCGTGTTCTTGTGTAATGTCATCGCTAGCTGTACGGAACATTATGTTCAGCAGCAAACACCGGTCACACACATGCTGAGCTCCAAAACCCCTATGCTAATTCTTTCTGCTAAATGAACCCGAATTTCCCCGAGAGATCTATATCCTGAGCAGGATAACATCATTATAACCAAGCCACACCACAGTACACTGACATACCGATACAGACTTGGTCCGTACTTAACCACTCACAGCCTCGTGTTTTCTGCGCCATGTTCACACTTTGAACCCCAGGGACCTCATCCATGCCTTGTGAGCTTCATCCAGATCTGACACTTCTCGTCTCCCTTCTCAATGATACTGCACAGGAGACAGAGATGAACCATCACCAGACGCCATGATGCGAAACACATGTACTAGTAAACACAGATCCATAATATGCTAGGGAAGTATCTCACACTATGGTTTCCTCTGTGGGTTCCCCCTCCCTACGCCAGGGTATAATCTTCATATACACTGTACAGGGACCGTAGTACCTGGCTGGGATAGTATGACACAGATCATTAATAATGCTAGGGAAGTATCTCCACACTAGGTTCCTCTGTGTTTAACCCTTCTAGCGGGTATAATCTTCCTATACAACATGTACAGGACGTAGTCATGGACTGGGATTGTATAACACAGATCATTATAATGCTAGGAAGTATCTCACACTATGGTCCTCTGTGGTTCACCCTTCCCTAGCAGGTATAATCTTCATGTTATACAAACATGTACAGGGACCGTATACTGGCTGGGATATTATGACACAGATCATTAATTACTGCTGGAAGTATCTCACACTAGTTCCTCCGTGGGTTAACCCTTTCCTAGCAGGGTAGATCTTCAGATACCACATGTAACAGGGACCTAGTACATGGCTGGGATGTATCACCAGATCTTCATAATGCTAGTCAGTATCCTCACACTATGTTCCTCTGTGGTTACCCCTTCCGAGCGGGGTATAACTTCATATAACACAGTTACAGACCGTAGTACATGGCTGGGAATCGTAATGGACACAGATCATTAATCAATGCTAGGGAAGTATCTCCACACTCTGTTCCTCCTGTGGTTAACCTTCCCTAGCGGGTTAAAATCTTCATATACACATGTACAGGGGACCGTAGTACATGCTGGGATTGTATGAACACAGATCATTAATAAGCTAAGGGAAGTATCATCACACTATGTTCCTCTGTTGTTACCCCTGCCTAGCAGGGTATAATCTCATATACACATGTACATGACCGTAGTAACATGCCTGGGATGGTAATGACACAGATCGTAATAATGCTAAGGGATATCCACACTATGGTTCCCGTGGTTAACCCTCTCCTAGCAGGTATAATCCTTCATATACACATGTACAGGTACCGTATAAACATGGCTTGGATTGTATGACACAGATCAGTAATAATGCTGGAAGTTCTCACACTATGTTCCGCTTTGGTTACCCTTCCTAGCAGGTATAATCTTCATATACCCATGTACAGGGACCGTAGTAGCATGGCTGGGATTGTATGACACAGATCATTAATTAAGGCTAGGGAAGTATCTCACCCTATGTTCCTCTGTGTTTAACCCTTCCTAGCGGGTATAATCTTCATTATACACATGTACATGGACCGTATTACATGGCTGGGGATTGTATGACACAGGATCATTAATAATCTAGGGAAGTATCTACACTATGTTTCCTCTGTGGTTAACCCTTCCTAGCTGGGTATAATCTTCATATACACATGTACAGGGACCTTAGTACATGGCTGGGATTGTATGAAAACAGATCATGAAGAATGCTAGGAAGTATCTTCACACTATGGTTCCTCTGTTGGTTAACCCTTCCTACAGGTATAATCCTTCATATACAAACAGTACAGGGACCGTAGTACATGGCCGGGATTGTATGACACAGATCCTTAATACTGCTAGGGAGTATCTCACACTATGTTTCCCTCTGGTGGTTAACCCTTCCTAGCAGGGTATACTCTTGCATATACACATGTACAGGGACCGTAGTACATGGCTGGGATTGTATGACACAGAGCATTAATAATGCATGGAAGTATCTCACACATGTTCCCTCGTTGGTTAACCCGTCCTAGCAGGTTATATCTTCATAACACATGTACTGGACCTGTAGTACATGGCTGTATTGTCGAAACACAGAAAAAATCATTAATAATGCTAGGGAAGTATCTCACACTAATGTTCCTCCTGTGGTTAACCCTTCCTAGCAGGTATAATACTTCATATCCACAATGTAACAGGGACCGTAGTACATGGCTGGATTGTATTACACAGATCATTAATAATGCTAGGGAAGTATCTCACACTATGTCCCTCTGTGGTTAACCCTTCCTAGCAGGGGTAATAATCTTCATATACCCATGTAAGGGACCGTAGTAACATGGCTGGGTTGTATAACACAGATCATTAATATGCTTAGGGAAGTATTCCCACTATGTTCCTCTGTGGTTAACCCTTCCTAGCAGGTATAATCTTTCATATACCATGTACAGGACCGTAGTACATGGCTGGGATGTATGACCCAGATCATTAATAATGCTCGGGAGGGTATCTCCACACCTATGGTTCCTCTGGGTTAACCCTTCCCTAGCGGTGTTAATCTTCATATACCACATGTACAGGACCGTAGTACATGGGCTGTGATTGTAGGACCCAGATCATTATAATGCTATGGGAAGTATCTCCACTATGTTCCTCTGTGGTTAACCCCTTCCTAGCGGGAGTATAACTGCATATAACCATGTACAGGGACCAGTAGTACATGGCTGGGATTGTATGACACAGATCAGTAATACATGCTAGGGGTATCTCATAACTATGTTCCTCTGTGTTAACCCTTCTAGCAGGGTATAATCTTCATATACACATGTACAGGGACCGGATACATGGCTGGATGTATAACACACAGATCATTAATACTGCAGGGAAGTATCTCATACTATGTTTCCTCTGTGGTTTAACCTATCCTAGCAGGGTATCATCGTCATATACACATGTACAGACCCCGTATCATGGCTGGGATTGGATGAACAGATCATTAGAATGCTGGGAAGTATCTCACACTATGTCCTCGGTGGTTAACCTTCCGTCCTACGGTGTAATAATCTTCATATACACATGTACAGGGACCTTAATACATGGCTGGGATTGTACAACACAGATCTAATAATGCTCGGAAGTATCTCACACTAATGTGCCTCTGTGGTTACTCCTTCTGCGGGTATAATCTTTCATATACACATGTACAGGGACCGTAGTACATTCTGGGATAGTAGGACACAGATCTTAATAATGCTATGGAGTATCTCAAACACTCTGTTCCTCTGGTTGTTAACCCTTCCTAGCGGGGTATAATCTTCATATCCATGTACAGGGACCGTAGTACATGCTGGGATTGTAATGACACAGCTCATTAATAATGCTGGGAATTATCTCACACTATGTTCCCTCCTGTGGTTACACCGTCCTAGCAGGGTATAAGCTTCATTACACATTACAGGGACCGTAGTACATGGCTGGGATTGTATGACACAGATCATTCATAATGCTAGGGAGTATCAGCACATTCTATGTTGCCTCTGTGTTAACCCTTCCCTAGCAGGTCTATCTTCATATACACATGTACAGGGACCAGTAGTACATCTGGGATTGTATTACCAGATCACTAATATCTAGGGAAGTATCTCACACCTATGTTCCTCTGTGGGTTAACCCTTCCTAGCACAGGTAAATCTCTTCATATACACATGTACAGGGACCGTATACATGGCTGTGATTGTATTACAACAGATCATACTAATGCTAGGAAGTATCCTCACACTATGTTTCTCTGTGTTACCCCTGCATAGCGGGTAAATTTCATATACACATGTACAGTGACCGTAGTACATGGCTGGGATGTATGACACAGATCATTAATAATGCCTAGGGAAGTATATCAACACTATGTTCCTCTGTGGTTACCCTTCCTAGCAGGGTATAATCTCATATACACATGTACAGGGACCATAGTAACATGGCGGGATTGTAGGACACAGATAATTATCATGCTAGGGAAGTATCATCTCACACTATGTTTTCTCTCTGTGGTTAACCCCTTCCAAGCGGGGTCTAATCTTCATATACACTTTACCGGGACGTAGTACATGGCTGGGATGTAATAACACAGATCATTATAATGCTAGGGAAAGTATCTCACACTAGTTCCTCTGTGGTTAACCCTCCTATCATGGTATAATCTTCATATACCATGTACAAGGAACGTAGTACATGGCTGGGATTGTATGAAACCAGATCATTAATATGCTGGGAATATCTCACCTATGTTCCTCTTGTGGTTAACCCTTCCTAGCAGGTAAATCTTCTATACACATGTACATTGACCTAGTAACATGGCTGGGATTGTAATACACAGATCATTACTAAGCTTAGGGAAGTATCGCACACTATGGTTCCTCGTGGTTAACCCTTCCTAGCAGGGTATAATCTTTCATATAACACATGTAACGGGACCGTAGTCACATGCTGGGATAGTATGACACAATCACTTAATAATGCTAGGGAATTATCTCACATCTATTGTTCCTCCGTGGTTACACCCTTTCCTAGCAGGGTAAATCTTCATATACACATGTACAGGGACGTTAGTACATGGCTGGGGATAGTAATGAAACAGATCATTAATAAGGTCTAGGGAGTAAGCTCACACTAGTTTCCTCTGTGTTTACCCTTCCTAGCAGGGTAATAATCTTCAATACACGGTACAGGGACCGTAGTACATGGCGGGGATTGTATGAACACAGATCATTAATAGCTAGAATTATCTCACACACATTTCCTCTGTGGTTAACCCTTCCTAGCGGGGTATAATCTTTCATATACACAGTACAGGTAACCGTAGTACATGGCTGGGATTTGTATGACACAAGAATCATTAATAATGCTAGGGAATGTATTCAAACACTAATGTTCCGCCGTGGTTTAACCCTTCCTAGGCAGGGTATATCTTCATATCACATTACAGGGACGTAGTACAGGCCTGGGATGGTATGACACAGATCAGTAATAAGCTAGGGAAGATCTCACACTACATGTTCCTCTGTGGTTAACCCTTCCAAGCGGGGTATAATCTTCATATACACTGTAAGGGACCGTAGTACATGGCTGGTTGATAACACAGATCTTATACTGCTAGGGAAGTATCTCACACTATTTCCTCTGTGGTTAACCCTTCCTATCGTGGTATAATCTTCATATACAATGTACACAGGGACCGTAGTACATTGCGGGATAGTATGACACAGATCATAATAATGCTAGGAAAGTACTCACACTATTTTCCTCTGTGGTTAACCCTTTCCTAGCGGGGTATAAATCTTCTATACACATGTAACAAGGGACCGTAGTACATGGCTGGGATGTATGACACAGATCATTAATAAATGCTAGGGAAGTATCCCACACTAACATTTTTTCCTCTGTGTGTTAACCCTTCCTAGCAGGGTATAATCTTCATATACACATGTACAGGGACCCGTAGTACATGGCCTGGGATTGTATGACACATATCATTATAAAATGTAGGTAAGTATCTCACACTATATTCCTCTTGGTTAACCCTTCCCCTTCCTAGCATGGTTAATCTCATTACACATGTACAGGGCCAGTAGTACATGGCTGGGATTGTATAACACAGATCATTAATAATGCTAGGGAAGTATCCTCACACTATGTTCCTCTGTGTTAACCCTTCCTAGCGGGTATAATCTTCAATCACATGGCAGGGACCGTAGTAACATGGCTGGATAGTAATGACACAAGATCATTAATAATGCTAGGGAAGTATCTCACACTAAGGGATGTTCCTCTGTGGTTAACCTTCCTAGCGGTGATATCTTCATCATACACATGTACAGGGACCGTAGTACATGGTCGGGATTGTATGAACAGATCATTATACTGCAATGGAATATCTCACACTTGTTCCTCTGTTTTAACCCCTTCTAGCAGGGTATAACTTCATATACACATTACAGGGACCGTAGGACATTGCTGGATTTATGACACAGATCATTAACTAATGCTAGGGAAGTATCTCACACTAGGGGGGGGGGGGGGGGGGGGGGGGGGAGGGGGGGGGGGGGGGTGGGGGGGGGGGGTTTTCCTCTGTGGTAACCCGTCCTAGCAGTGTTAATCTTCTTCATATACACTGTACAGTGAACCGTAGTACTGGCTGGGATTGTAATGACACCGATCCATTAATAATGCTAGGGAAGTATCTCACACTATTTCCTTCCTCTTGGTTAACCCTTCCTAGCAGGTCTAATCTTCATGTACACATTTATATGTACAGTGACCGTAGTACATGGCTGGGATTGTAAACACAGTCATCTAATAATGCAGGAATTTCTCACACCTATTTTCCTCTTTGGGGTAACCCTCTAGCGGGGTATAATCTTCAAGATACACAGTCAGGACCGTCGTCCATTGCTGGGGATATATAACCGATTTAATAATGTAGGGAGTATCTCACACTAGTTTCCTCTGTGTTAACCCTTCCTACGGGGTATAATCTTCATACACCTGTTACAGGGACGCATAGTACATGGCTGGGGATTGTTATAAACACAGATCATTATAATGCTAGGAAGTATCTCACAACTATGTTCCTCTGTTGTTATACCCTCCTAGCAGGGTATAATCTTCATATACACATGTACATGGACCGTAGTCATGGCTGGGATTGGTATACACAGATCATTAATAATGCAGGAAGTAATCTCACACCATGTTCCTCTGTGGTTTTTTTTTTTTTTTTTTTTAAACCCCTTCCTACAGGGTAATAAATCTTCATAGACACATGTACCGGACCCGAGTACATGGCTGGGATTGTAATGACACAGATCATTAATAATCTAGGGAGTATCCACACTATGTTCCGCTGTGGTTACCCCTTCCCTAGCAGGGTATAATCTTCAATATACACAATTACAGGACCGTAGCAATGCTGGGATTGTATGACCAGATTCATTAATAATGCTAGGGAAGTATCTCACCTATGTTCCTCTTGTGTTAACCCCTTCCTAACATGGTAAAAATCTTCATATACACATGTACAGGGACCGAGTACATGCTGGGATTGTATGACACAGATCAATTAATAATGCTAGGGAAGTATCCTCACACTATGTTCCTCTGTGGTTACCCTTCCTAGCAGTATATCTTTATATACACATTACAGGACCTAGTAACATGGCTGGGATGTAATTACACAGATCATTTAAATAATTCTAGGGAAGTATCTCACACTAATGTTCCTCTGTGGTTAACCCTTTCCTAGCAGGGTAGAAGCTTCATATACACATGACATGGACCGTAATACATGGCTGGGATTGTATGACACAGACATTATAATCTGAGGGAAATATATCACACTAATGTCCTCTGTGGTTACCCCTTCCCTAGCGGGTATCATCTTCATATACACATGTACAGGGACCGTGTACATGGCGGGGATTGTATGACACAGATCATTTAATAATGCTAGAAGTATCTCCAACCTATGTTCCTCGGTTGTTACCAACCTTACAAAAAAAAAGCCCAACCCCCATCCTGCAGGTATAATCTCATATACACATGTACAGGCCCGTAAGTACAATGGCTGGGATTGTAATAACCAGATCATTAATAATTCTAGGAAGTATGCTTCACACTATGTTTCCCTCTTTGGTTCACCTTCCTAGCGTGTCTAATCTTCATATACACATTTACGGGACCGTCGTACATGGGCTGGGATATTATAACCGATCATTAATTGCTAGGGAAGTATCTCCACTATGTTCCTCTTGTTACACCTTCCTATCGGGGTATATCTTCATATACACATGTCCAGGGACCATAGTACATGGCTGGGATTGTATAACACAGATCATTATAAATGCTAGGGAAGTATCTCACAACTATGTTTCACTCTGTGGTAACCCTTCCTCAGCAGGTATCATCTTCATCACCTGTGACGGACCGTAGTACATGGCTGGGATTTGGATGACACAGATCATTAATAATGCTAGGGAAGTATCTCACACCATGTTTCCTCTGTGGTTAACCCTTCCTAGCAGGTATAATCTTCATATACACATGTACATGGACCTTATACATGGCTGGGATTGTATGACACAGATCATTAATAATGCTAGGGAAGTAATTCACACGATTTTCCTCTGTGGTTGAACCCTTCCTAGCAGGTTACTAATCTCATATACAACTGTACCGGACCGTATTACTGCTGGATTGTCATGACACAGATCATTAAAATAATGTAGGGAAGTATCTCACACTATGTTTCCGTTCCTCGTGGTAACCCTTCCTAGCAGGGTATATCTTCATACCACATGTACAGGGACCGTAGTACCTTGCGGGATTGTATACCACATTCCTTAATAATGCTAGGTAAGATCTCACGCACTATGTTTCCTCTGTGGTTACCCTTCCTAGCGGGTATAATCTTCAGATACACATGTACAGGACCGGTAGTACATGCTGGGATTGTTAGACACAGATCATTAAATAATGCTAGGGAATTATCTCACACTATGTTCCTTTCCTCTGTGGTTAACCCTTCCTACGGGGTAAATCTTCTATACACATGTACACAAGGGACCGTAGTACATGGCTGGGATTTGATGACCCCAGATCATTAATATGCCTAGGAAGTAGCTCACACTATGTTCCTCTGTGGTTAACCCTTTCCCTAGCGGGGTATAATCTTCATATACTGTACAGGGACCGTATTACATGGCTGGGATTGTATGGACACAGATCATTAAATGCTAGGAAGCACTCACCCAATTTCCTCTGTGGTTAACCCTTCCTGCAGGGTAAAAAAGAGATCAACTTTCATATACACCATGTACATGGACCGTAGTATGGCTGGGATTGTAATGACACAGATCATTAATATGCTAGTACGTAACCCACACAATGTTCCTCTTGGTTCCCCTTCCTAGCATGGTATAAATCTTCATTACACATGTACAGGTACCGTAGTTAATGGCTTTTGGATTGTATAAACACGATCTTAATAATGCTAGGAAGTATCTCACCTTGTTCCTCTGTGGTTAACCTTCCTAGCTGGGTTAATCTTCATATACACATGTACAGGACCGTAGTACATGGCTGGGATTGTTGACACAATCATTAATAATGCTAGGGAAGTCAATCTCACACTATGTTCCTCGTGGTTAACCCTTCCTATCTAGAAGGGTCTCACTCTTCATATACACTGTACGGGACCGTAGTCCATGGCTGGATGGAATGACACAGATCATTAATATGCTAGGGAAGTATCTCAACACTATTTTCCTCTGTGGTTAACCCTTCCTACAGGGTATAATCTTCATACACATGTCCAGGGACCGTAGTACATGGCTGGGATTGTCTGACACAGATTACATTAATAATTCTAGGAAGTAATCTCACACTATGTTCCTCTGTGGTTAACTTCCTAGCGGGTATATCTTCATAACACATGTACAGGGACCGTAGGACATGGCTTGGGATTGTTATGACACAGATCAATAATAATGCTAGGGAAGTAATTCACACTATGTTCCTCTGTTGGTTAACCCTTCCTAGCGGGTATAATCTTCATATACACAATGTACAGGGACCCCGGAGTACATGGCTGGCTTGTATGACACAGATCATTACTAGCTAGGGAAGTTCTCACACTATGTTCCTCTTGGTTACCACCCTTCCTACAGGGTATAATCTTCATATACACGTACAGGGACCGAGTACATGCTGGGATTGTATAATAAACCAGATCATTAATAATGCTGGGAAGTATCTCACACATTTCCTCTGTGTTAACCTTCCTAGCAGGTAATAATCTTCAATACCATGTACATGGACCCGTACGTACATGGCTGGATTGTATAACACAGATTCATTAATACTCACGGAATTATCTCACACTATGTTCCGCTGTGGTAACCTTCCTAGCCGGTCTCATCTTCATATACACTGTACAGGGACCGTAGTACATGGCTTGGCTTTAATTACACAGATCATTAATAATGCTAGTGAATTATCTCACACTATGTTCCTCGTGGTTAACCCTTCTAGTCGGGGTATAATCATTCATATACACATGGTACAGGGACCGTAGTACAATGGCTGGGATTGTACTGAACACAGATCATTAATAATGCAGGGAAGGCTCCACACAGTTCCTCTGTGTTAACCCCTTCCTGCAGGGTATAATCTTCATACACATGTTCGGGACCGTAGTACATGCTGGGATGGTATAAAAACAGATCATTAATAATGCTAGGGAAGTATCTCAACACCTATTTCCTCTGTGGGTTAAACCCCTTCCGAGCGGGGTACTAATCTTCATATCCACATGTAACAAGGGACCATAGTCATGCTGGGATTGTATGACACAGATCATTACTAATGCTCGGGATATCTCCACACTATGTTCCTCTGTGGTTTACCCTTCGCCTAGCGGGTATAATCTTCATATACACATGTACAGGGACCGGTAGTACATGGTCTGGGATTGTATGACACCGATCATTAATCATGCTAGGGAAGTATCTCACACTATGTTCCTCTGTGGTTAACCCTTTCCTACGGGGTATAATCTTCAATACACAGGTACAGGGACGTAGTCACATGGCGGGATTGGTATGACACCGATCCTTAATACTGCTCGGGAGTATCTACACTATGTTTCCTCTGTGGTTAACCCTTCCTAGCGGGTATAATCTTCATATACACATGTAGCAGGGACCGTAGTACATGGCTGGGATAGTATGACACAGATCATTAATAAATGCTAGGGAAGTATCTCACACTATGTTCCTCTGTGGTTCCCCCCGTCCTAGCTGGGGTATAATTTCATATACACATGTACAGGGAACCGTGTACATGGCTTGGGATTGTATAACCCATGATCATTAATAGGCTAGGGAAGTATCTCACCCTATGTGTCCTCTGGGTTACCTTCCTACGGGTATTCTTCATATCACATGTACAGGGACCGTAGTACATGGCTGGGATTGTATGCCACAGATCATTAATAATAGCTAGGAAGTATCTCACACTATGTTCCTCTGTGGTTAACCTTCCTAGCGGGGTAATAATCTTCATATACACTGTACAGGGCCTCAGTAGTACATGGCTGGGATTGTATGACACAGATCATTAATAATGCTAGGGAATATCTCACACTATGTTCCTCTGTGGTTACCTTCCATCAGGGTATAATCTTCATATACACATGTACAGCGCCGTAGTACATGGCTGGATAGTATGACCAGATCTTAAATAATGCCTAGGGAAGTATCTCATCACTATGTTCCTCTGTGGTTTAACCCTTCCTATCAGGTATTAATCTCATATACCCATGTAACGGGACCGTATACATGGCTGGGATTGATGACACCGAGCATAATAAGGCTAGGGAAGGATCTCACACTAGTTCCTCCCCCCCCCTGTTTTAACCCTTCCTAGCAGGGTAATAATCTTCATATACACATGTAACGAAGGGACCGTATTACATGGCTGGATTGGTATAACACAGATCATTAATATGCTAGGGAAGTATCTCACACTAGTTCCTCTGTGGTTAACCTTCCTAGCAGGGGTATAATTCTTCATATACACATGTACAGGACCGTAGTACATGGCTGGATAGTATGACACAGCTCATTAATACTGCTAGGGAAGTATCTTCACACTATGGTTCCTCTGTGGTTAACCCTTCCTAGTGCGGGTATAATCTTCATAATACAACATGTACAGACCGTAGTAACATGGGCTGGGATAGTATGACACAGATCATTAATTACTGCGAGGGGAAGTATCTCACACTAATGTCCTCTGTGGTTACCTCCTATCGGGGTATCATCTTCATTACAAGACACAGCTTTGAATGAACAATTTTACAATTGATTTACTGAATAGAAAGGTCTAGGATAAGAATCAGCTGATACTGGTGACTGCATTTCCCAGAATTCTCTACCAGACAAAAGTTGAAAATTCCAAAGTGCCCCCTGAGCTACAGGGCCGGAGAGAGGATTTTTGTGTCTTAAAATCTATCCCTCACCATCTGTCCTGGTACCCTCCTCCATATCAAGTGAACTATATGACAAAACAGCATGCAGCTTCCATGGACTTTATCACTCACCAGGCCTCTCTCGCTTTCTTGGTTTCTTTTCTGGACAGGCACAACAGGGCTTCAATGGTTTGTTCTCCTGACCCACTTAGGCTCTGGGCTCACAACTCGCAGCTGCCAACTGGACATGAGTCATACTGTGATAGACCAGAGACATATTTATATTATGTATTATATCATCATCAACTTCTATATATTATCATACATATAATTTATTAGATATTATACAGAATTCTTATATTTATAAATGTATAATATCTCCAACTTACTTATATTTAATACATCTAATTTATTAGATATTAATACAGAATATTTATATTTATATGTATTATATATCATCAACTTACTATTATATTATATACATTAATTTATTAATATTATACAGATTATTTATATTTATAATTTTATATATTCACAACTTACGATCTTATATACATAAATTTATTTTAAGATTTATATACAGAATTATTTATATTTATATGTATTATATATCATCAACTTACCTATATATTATAATACATATAATTTATTTAGATTATACCGAATTTGATTTTATAATGTATGATATATCATCAACTTTTAACGACCCTCTTGTGAAAGACCTGCGTGTGTAGTAGACCCTGCGTGTGTATGTAACCCTGCGTTTGTAAATTAAGAAACCCTCGTGTGTATGTAAGAACCCGGCGCGTAAAACCCTGACGTAACATCCTGGTATAAGAACCCTTCGTATAAGACCCTGCGTATAAAACCTCCTGGCTTATAAGACCCTGCGTATACCCCCTGCGTATAAGACCCTGCGTCTAAGACCCTGCGTATACGACCCTGCGTATAAACCCTGCGTATAAGACCCGCGTATAACTCCCCGGCGTATACATCCTGCGTTAACACCCTGGCGTTATAAGACCTCGCGTATATCATCCTCCGTATAGACCTGTGTATAAGACCCTCGTATAAAACCCCTGCGGATAACACCCTGCTGTGTGTGTAAGACCCTGCGGTGTGTGTAAGACCCTGTGTGTGTAAGAACACTGTGGGTGGTGTAAGACCCTGTGTGTGTTTTCAAGACCCTGTGTCTCAGACCCTGTGTATCAGACACCTGTGTATCAGACCTGTGTATCAGACCCTGTGGTATCAGACCCTGTGTATCAACCCTGTGTATCCGACCCTGTGTTACGACCGCTGTGTATAAGACCCTGTTAAGACAGACCAGTACTGGAACCAGGATAGCTATAAAAACACAACTCCCACATTCCCACTGTGCTCAACAGAACCATAACTGGACCAGAAGCTATAAAAACTACAACCCTACATTCCCCACTGTGCTCGACAGAACCAGTAAATTGGACCATACAAACTATAAAAACTACAACTCAAGCATTTCCCCACTGTGAGCAGACAGAACCAGGAGGAGCTTATAAAACTACACTCCGAGCATCTCCACTTGATCAACAGAACCAGTATTGTAGTTTTTATAGCTCCTCCTGGTCCAGTTACTGGTTCTGTCTGAGCTAGTGGGGCATGCTGGGAGTTGTAGTTTGCATAGCTCCTCCTTGTCCAGTTACTGGTTCTTTCTGATCGCAATGGGGAATGCT
>JAACNH010006979.1:0-15991 GCA_019447015.1 Hymenochirus boettgeri
GAGCGTTACTTCCTGGCTCCATCTAAATTAATTGAGACGGAACGGATAAGGCATAGTCTGTACCTCCGTGCTTCAATAAATGCAGTTAAGGAATATTCACATTTTAGGTGAACTAATCCTTTAAGGTATAATATTGCAAGCGTTACAGTTTAGTTTTACACCAGCATCCCCTGGACATAATTAATTATCTATAAGTGTTTAGGTCCCCTAAATGAGAGAAATGTGAGTACTTGCGTAGATGTGATATCTTGGATTTTCATACAGTCCCCAATAGGTAACTTATGTATAAGCTAAGGTCTTTTTGGGCTGGGAGGCACATTTGTACTGTGGAGAAAGGTTGGTTATGGATAGGATGCAGAGAGTACATATGTTGTTAAGGGCTTCATCGATATGGACTGAAGTGCTAAGTGGGGTGCCACAGGGTTTCTGTGTTGGGGTCGCTTCTATTTAATCTATTATTAATGATTTAGGAGTGGATACTGCCAACAAGTTCTCTGTTTCAGGAAGACTTTTTCCCCTTTATACAGTTTTTTTTTTTTGATGGACATACCGTATATTCTCCGTATAAACCAAGGTTTACTGGCTTTAAAAAAAAACTGAAAATCTTACCTCTGTTTATACTCGATGTCAATCTTTCTCTACCTCGTCGGCGGCCGTATCCTCTGTGCGCTTCCGGATGACGTCACTACTCGGCGCCTCTCAACTTGCGTAGTAGTGACATCATCAATAGGCAGAGGATGTGGCGAGAGGAGCAAGCGGGCCACCGGACAGTAAGAGAATACCATAAAAAGGAGGAGTGCACAATATTTACAAATAAGAGTAAACCCTCTTTATTTGTGCATACTGTATGCACGAATAAAGGAGGATTTACCCTATTTGCAAGTATTGGCTACAAGCAGATGTTTGAAAACTACAACTCCAGCAACTAAAGCATGCTGCGAGTTTTAGTTTTCCAACATCTGAAGTGCCATTACTAGTAGGGTTACTGTGTGGGATTTAAAGGAAACTAAGCAAAAACAATACAGAATCAGGAGGATGGATTTATTGTTAAATACTGCCTTCTGATTTGTATTGTTTTGAGGCTTAGTTGCCCTTTAATGGACAGCAGATAAGAACTTTATTGAATAACCCCCTTAATATATAACAAGATAAAACAGCACACCAGTTCCCTGGGTTGCTGCCTTGTTGTTAATTTTAATGTATTAAATGTTCTGCTCCCAGAATTTAAAGGCTGAGATGGTAATGTCAGACAGCGATGAGCCTTTCCTGATGGTCCGGCACCAGTGGGAGACAGTCTGAGGGTGTTCCTGCTCCCAGCTTGCCTGAACTTGTTTTGAGATGATTTATCAACATTTGTTTAACTGGATTCTTTTGAACATAAACAGGAAGGGGGTAGGCAGTGGGAGGGAAGGTCAATGCCAATTTGAGAGGGAGACATTGACAGTGGGTCAAAAAAGCATTGTATGTATTTTTCAATTAAAGTGCTGTAACATACTTACACTTAAATTCCGATCCCAGATTTGGATTGTTCCATCTTGGCACGCGGCTGCAATGATTTCCCATCTCGGTTGTAAGTGCAACAGGTGGAATCACACGTTTTCCTACCACAGATCTTGGTTTGAATACATTTTGTGTTTCTTTCATTGTTAACATCCATGTTCTCACAGTCCTTCAAGAAGAAAAAAAAAGAAATGAACTGTTATTGTACAAATGGTAGAATTGACCAATAAAAAATCTGGACACATTGGGGTTGATGTGTAAATGTTTTCCCAAACCATTAATTTGCAGCAGCCAATCAGATGTTTTTACTGGGATGCTGTGGTTAGAGAACATCCAAATGGTTTCTGCAGATTAAAAGCATTGGGCAAAACTTTGCAACTTTTATTTCATTAGCCCCATTGTTCTAAATGATAGATGGCCTAGTTTACATAAAACATTTGGCAGCAGACTTCATGCAGTAATTTCTAAATCAGTGCAGTTGTTTAAAATTACAATATAAAACATGCGTACGATTTGCGCCTATAATTTCTTGGGACTCAACAATGTTATCCTAAATTTCCAGATTCTACAGGGCTTTTTTTCTTTGGATGAAAACACAATGTTGGACAGTGTCCACATTCCACCCTTCCCAACAATACAACCCATGCCTTAACAAGACATCCCCCTTGGTCTCTGTCAACCCAAATATTATTAAACAGTAGTAGGAGGCAAGCGTATATTGTGTGTATGTTACAAGTCAAAAGTTTAAGTTTTTGTTTAAAGGAATAGTCACGGGTGGTTATGGAGCTATGCCTTACCTCCCGTACTTCAATCAATTGAGCAGGACATACGAAGAGTTAATTTTACAGTGTAGTCATCCTCTAAGGCAACTAGTCAGCTAAATGTTCAAAAAAACGGCATCTTTGCATATTACAAAATGTATTAAAAGTGCTAATTGAAATTTTATGGGAAACTGCTTTTCCCAATTGAAACAAAATACATTTAAAGAAAAACATGCAGATTATTAGGTGTTATATGTGAGTTCTAGACAAGAGAAGAAGCAATTCTCTGTATCTTGCAGTGACGAGATCAACAAGATCGAAACATGTCATGTCTGCAGGTCAGGATTGGCTCGATAAAATAGGCTGTATTGCATGTTATTAAGCCAGCAGCTCTGGACACACATGCAGTTAGCCATAGGACATAAAGGAGAATTTTGCATATCTCCACCCTTTCTGGGAAACCTGGGAGTAAGAAATTGCTTCTTGTTTCTTAATGTACACGTTATGCGATCGATTAATCGGCATGTGTATGGGCACTTTATCGGGCGAAAACTGCCGCTCGTTCGGAGATCCGCCCAGCGGATCAAGCAATGATCCCTGAACAAATGGCCATTTCGGCTGATAAAGTGCTCATACACAGGACGATCATCAGCCAAAAACGGCCGTTCATACATTGTGCGTCGCGGGGGCACGTGTGTTGAACCTTAAGATTTGTGGGCAATGCTATTCATATGCATGTGACTGCAAGATACCTTCTGTTATTAGAAGGTTCTGCTCCCTTTTTATGCTCTGTGGAATGCTTTTTGGCCCACCACTTCCTAGTTATATAGCTGCCTTGTCATTAATTAAATTAAACCATTGCAGAGGGTATATATCAGCTGCCTCCTATTAACCTACCAAAGAGAACTAAGAACATAACACAGATGAGTGATTTAATGTATTTAAGGCTTATAACATGGTAAATGGAACTACAACCATAACCTGCTAAAAATTAACAGGAGAGTTAGAGTAAAAAAATAATAATCCACGGAATATTGTGCGGTATAGTGAACATCTGCACAACACATTACACAGTTTTACAGCACAAGAGAGTGATTCCAAGTCACTTAAGGAAAAAAACCACTATAACAAATTAGGCATTCTAGCAGAATGGCCCTTAAGAGAATCCAAGGTATGGGGGCCAACAAACAAGCGTGTGTAATTTTCCAACCCACCACAGCATCTCAAAGAGTTTCATCTAAGCCATGTCTTGTTTAGAGGCAGTACTACAGATTAATTTTTTTTTCCAATGGTAAATATAAATATCAATGCAAAAAAAAGTCTAAATTACTCCAGATTTAATAAAAACGTTATTATTATTAAGGATTCTTTATAGCACCAGCATCTTCCTTAAACAATTACATGTATACATTACATCAGGCCCTGCCCCGAAGAGCTTACAATCTAAGCACATTTATTTGACACATACAACCTACAGTATGTCTTTAGGATTGGGGGGGGAACCGGAGATCCCGAGGAAACCCACACAAACACAGGGAGAACATACAAACTCCTCACAGATGTGTCCATGGGTGGAATTAAACTCCGGACTTCAGTGCTAACCACTGGCCACCTATGAAATAATGGGTGCTATCTATTTAGCTGACCATGGTGCATCCCCATTAAACAATTTCCTTGTGGCCACAGAACCGGGAAATATCTGACCGATCCAATCCCCATATGATTGAAAGACTCCTGCATATTTCTGGGCAGTCTATTGAACAGATGTACACATATTCTGATCGAATTGAACAGAAATACGATGTATGTATGTAAGGTGAAAAGACACATGTTTGAAAATGATTCTGAAATGTGGTGTAATTCTGTTTTCTATGTAGGGTCTCTATATACAGTGACGTATCTGCTGCCTTGCAACCATGAAGGGCCCAAACGGTAAGAGGGCCCACAAAACCTCCGCCATCAGTTGTTTTAAACAGCTGATCGCACGTGTGAAGGAAACATACGCGCATTTTAAAGACCAGAACTGAACCGGAAGTTCAGGTCCGATCTTTAAACAGCTGATCACGCATATTTTTCCTTCATACATGCGACCAGCTGTAAAAAACAGTGAAGGGGCCGCCTTGGGGGGGGCGGCCCGCAGTTATGTCCTGCATATTACTGAAAATACATCTGTCCAGGTTCCCATTACACAGGCAAATCACTGCAACTTACAGGGATACCTGTGGGGGAGAAATTAAATGTGAGGTTCTGCACCTGTGCCACAGGTATCAAGACAGGTAATCAGTACTGATTGGGACTGTGACAACAGAATGCAATAAAAAAGGTAATTAGAGATGATTAGGACTATCTAAAATACTAACTTGGGCAGACACCCCCCACACACACATACTTGCCTACCCACCCCCAAAATGCTTGTTGTTTATCTTACTGGCAATCCAGAAGATATTTGATATGGGGTTCGCTTCCTGTCTAGCCTCTTCTTCCCAACACAGCAGCCATCATGGAAAAGACTGCACAGTCTGCTTGGGCATGTGCAAGCTCAATAGAAGCTTATACAGTTTAAAAGAGACAACAACTTTTGGGGAAGCAGAGGGCGTACTCCAGTTCAAATATCTCACTTCTCAGAATGCTGTTAAGGTAAGCCACTAATTCGTCTTTAATTTTGGGAAGCAAGTATATTTTTTTATGTTGGAGACATACATGCCTTTAAATTTCTGTGATGGTTGCTTTCATACATGATAGAGAGGTGAAGGGGCTACCAAAATAAATGGCTATTACTATTAGACCAGGTATCCTCAAACTATGGCCCTCCAGATGTTAGAAAACTAAACTCCAGCATTCCCTGCTTCCAACTATTGTAAAGGAATTCTGGAGTTGTGTTTTCAAACATCTGGAGGGCCATAGTTTGAGGATCATGCTATAGACAGACTTAAAGGGTACGTACACTGGAAAATTGTTTTTTACAATTGCCCATTAGTGGAAACTTTAATTTATCCTAACTATCACTATACTTTTTCATTGATCTGACACCTATTTAATTAGATATCCAATGTGAAACATTGTACGTATTAGCATTTCTGTTAGCAGTTTTGCTGTAGCTGGAATGGTTTGACAGTTGGTGTGCTGTATGCAGTATTGACCGTTGGTATGTGGGAAAATAGTCAGGTCAGTGGTCAGAGCCTGAAACAAACAAACTGTATTGAAAAAATGCAGCAACACACAACCACAGAGTTAGTGCTAGTTACATTTATTTATTATAGATTAAGATGGCACAAAGTAATTTTTTCAGTAAATGATAAAACTAGGTTCTGCAAGAAAAGAAAATGCAAATACAAAAAAGAGCACCTTATTAATGCATACAAAGTAAAACTAGTTGTTTATGGTTGCTGAAAAAAACAGAAAAAAACTTTCAGCCGTAATGACAGAAATGACTGTTAAATAGAGTCGTTTGGGGAAAACTCATTCAAACAATCCAAGCCAAATATTAATGACTCTAATAATCTTAAACTGTACAGTTCTGCAGAACATCAAACAGAATTTTCTGAGTGACCAAATAAATATGAAGTGTGAGGTGAATAGTATTGGTGCTGGATGTAAAAAGTGTGGTAGAAGATACATTGTATTCATGGGGAAATCGAACCCCCCAGAAAAAACATGTCAAGTAACAGTTTCGATGAGTGTTAGTTAAATTGTTGCAAGCACAAAAAAAAAATTCATCTTCTTTCCAGTTTATGTAGAAATACAAAGTTGATCCTACTGAGATTTCAGAACAGCCAAGCGATAGATGACATTACATGTGATGCTGATTTCTAACCAGGACTTGTACTTAATGATTTTTAGTCTACAACTTTTTTTTTTTTGCGCCATCCAATTTTAAAATGAACAATCTTATTAACTGTAAAATAATTATCATAAAAAAGCTGGCAGTAAAAAAAAAAAGCCTTCATTTGAGCGAGGTACTAAAAATTACAGTGTTTTTGGGGCTTGAGTACAACTGTTTAACAGAATTCCCAGGGAAAAATAAATCAAGCTTTAAAATTCCCTCTTCTAGTTGTCTTATATCTTTAGCTGAATATATTCAGTAGAATATAATAGGGTAACACTATCATCATTGTGTTAGATTCATCGGACTTTATGTATAGGTAAGGAATAATTACACTCAAAATTATAAGCAGAGATTCTTTTACTTTGACTGTTCCTCTTGTTTTTTTGTCTTTCCCTTGAAAAACAGGCAATGAGCTAGCATTTACTAGCAAAAGTGTCCGTTGGTGCAAAATGGAATTTATGTGTGTGTATGTTTTGCTATGTGTGTATATAAATCTTTACACAAGTAATTTTAAACTGTTACTAAGACAGTCACCAGCATCCAGAGGAACCAAATAGGATAAAGTGTCTACACATGGGATGATTATCGGCCAAAGCGTTTGTTCGTACACATGTGCGTCGCGGGTCGGGGCCCGCGATCGCACATGTACGAACCTTAAAACTCAATGCAATCTCCTATGAAGATATAAATATATTTATAAATATAAGGGATAAGGAAATGTGTACATACTGTACACATACACTTATGTATACATAAAATACACTTACGGCTGACGTCACTAGAAACCCGCGGGAGAAGGCTCGTAAGGATGGATCAGGGTTTTTTGTTTTGTTTTTTAAATATTCGGTGGTTAGGTGCGGGCAGGTTACATACCTTCCCCCCAAAGGAATTGAGTTAGGTGCAAAGATGGTTAGGATGGATCTGGATGGTGGAAGGGGGGGCAGAGGGGGGGGCATTGCACATGCAGGGGAAGAAAACGGGTGGGAGAGGGGGAGGGAGAGGGGGGGCTTCAGTGCGCATGGCAAAATTCTCCCGGAGGAGAGACAGGAGGCAGAGTCCTATATGGACTCTGCCAGGCTCCTGGTGGCCAGTTTTTCAGACTTTGGAGAGACATTAAAGGAGAACCATTTGGAGCTGGGATGTAAGGAAAGGATTTTTCTACACTACACAGTGGGGCCACTACTTGCAGGGAGATGTATATAAGTATCTTCAGGGTTATTCAATAAAAGTTCTTATTGTTAAAAATTGTGCTGTTTTTGCCCCAACCAATCAGATCTATTAACATTTGAAAGTCTACATTGATCGGGTTGGGGCAAAATTAGCACCATTTTTAACAATAAGCAGGGTTATTAATAAAAGTTTGATCGTTTAAAATGGTGCTAATTTGCCCCAACCAATCAGATCTTACTAATTGAAGATAAACTGATTGCAAATTAGCACATTTTAAAGATAAAGAACTTTTATTGAATAACCCTGAAGAACTTTTATTACATCTCCCTGCAAGAATTCCCAATTCCAGTCCTTTGTCCCCAGTGAACAGTTCTTACTTACAACAAAGAACTAATTGTGTTTATACACTGACACTTCTGGGAACCAGCAGAGGTGCAATTAAACAGTTTAAACACCCTCCTACCATCATTAAGATAGTAAAAAGAATAAAAGTATAGATACTGACCAGGACCCACTTGAATGCTGACAAAGCTGGTTATTACCAACAGACAAGAGGTCACTTGTAAGAGTGAGAAACAAAGTCACAAGAAAAGAAAGTAAAGCAATTGATGTGAGAAGGTATCAAAGATGGTCTTGCTTTGGGGAGCACAAAACAACCATTACTGAGAAGCGTTGAATGGTTCTCCTTTAAACGAGATCCCACAGAGAGATTAGAAAGGGCTGTAAATAGTTAAACTCTCCTGGGTTTTAGATAAAGTACCATGCAGATAGCATCTCTTCCCAGTAGAAACATTAAACAGCACCCACATTTAAATGTTCAGCCTATAGACTCCGGTGGAAAAAATCTTAAATTATTGCCACACAAAAGCACAACTTACTTCACTTTCGCTGAATGAAAACATGGGGGAAAATAAAATTCACATAGTAAGATAAACCCAACGGATCGTCCCTTTCACCTTCTTGTGATATTGCATTTCCGAGTGCTCCTAAGGCAGATGAACATTCCGTCGGCTTGGGGAAAATTTCCCTTGGCCGTGGTGTGTTCCCTGTACTTAGAGTATAGGGAGTTGACTGCGGCTGAGGGAAATGTACAGTCCATAACGTTCTCCCTGTGCTTTACATAGGGAGAATGCTTTGGCTGTGTGTACAGGTATCATGTAGATTTGTCTCATTTTTTTTAAAGATTGTCATGAGTGTACCAGCTTTATTACACTGTTTATTTGAGTGTTAACAATGTTAATTGCTCAACGGACAAGCCCAAACATAACCCATAATGCAAAATGTTATTTGTTCTCATTACTTAAATGTACCAAGTGGTGACTTAAGGTTCGTACACACGCGACGCCCGCATGTGTCGAACGTTTCGGATGATAACGGCCCGTGTGTGGGCACTTTATTGGTCGAAATGGCCGTTCGTTCGGAGATCCGCCAGGTCGGTCGGAAACCGTTTCGGCCGATAAAGTGCCACAAATTGCCTATGTTCGTTCGTACACAACGTGCGTCACGGGTCGGGACCCGCGATCGCATGTGTATACTGTAAAAAAATTACACTAATATACATAATCTGAGGTCTGATCTGATGTACAAATATAGTGAAGCTCTACAGATCTCTAATATAACATATTGTATTTTACTTCTTTAGTTCGTGTAAGTTTCTTATGGTTAATAATAACAACTCACAAGGTGGATATATTAAATAAGGATTATTGTATGGAGTAGTTACAAAATATGCAGTAAGTAAAAAGCCAGTCAAGTATATTAGAGACAGCCTACAAATTATAACTATACTTTAAGCATAATTAGTCTATTATGGTGGTGTGGTGTGTGTGTGTAGAGTGTGTGTTGTTGCTGACCTCCTCCTCCTACTAACGTCAACCCTCAACTCCTACCACCCACTCCCACCTAGTGGTGTGAATCCGACAAGTTATATACATCTTGGTGGCTTAAGTTACACTCTAAAAGTTCCATGAATGGTCACAACTTAGTTACTGATGAACTTCATTTTCCAAAATAACTTCTACTACTTTGTGAGTAAGCAGACAGTTGTGCATACATTAATAAGCTTTGGTTAACTCTTTACAATACTGGTTAACCTTTAGACTGGATTTAACATATACGAAACTTAAATGGTTGTTACAGATGGAAAATTCCCCCGGTCAAGGTCAGTCCCCTCACTAACATAAGGAGTTGGCCTTACACAATTTTATGCTAAGTGTATGGCAGTCACAAGTGAACTCCCTATACTTTATAAACACTCGTTACTGTGTATAGTCCCATCTTTCAAGATACAGACAGAATCTTACAGATTGGTACTTTGTGTGCCCAGCTTAACCAGGAAATCGGACGGAGAAAATGACCCTTTATATCTGTTGTATTCAATTAGATCAACTGGACTTGAAGTTTAGTTCTTTTTTTACCCTGGGCGTTCCTATAACACCTCTAGCCACATCCAATCACGCCCTTAACCTGGCTGTGATATGCTAATTGGGATTTTCCAGGGTACATAATTGCCATAGATTCTTGTACAAGTCATTCTGAATTGAGAAAGCCAGTCGGATGACTAGCGAAACGTCTTCAAGAACTAAACTTCAAGTCCAGTTGATCTAATTGAATACAACAGACCAGACCTGGATGAATGAGAACCTTCACAAGCATGACCCTTTATAGTTATTGGACATGGGGGGGGGCATTCTGGGAGCTTTATTTGCAGGTGTAGTGTACAGGTCAGAAAATGTGTACATGTTAGAAACTGTGGTGTCTTGCGGTTTCTTAGGGAGCTATAAAGAATAGAAGTGAATCCTTTTCTGTGAAAGAACACGGTGCTTTCTAAATGGATTGTTTTCTAATTAAGATTGTAATTAAGCAACAAGCTTTTTGAAGTCTGGGTTTGCTTTGTCCATTTAATAAATTAGCACAGTGCTTCATTGTTTTATTTTATGTGGTTTAGTTCCCAGTGGACCTGTGTAATTGAAAGTCTGTCTGCATTCATATATTCATCCTAGTATCGAACCTGCCAAATTGTTTTACTTAATACCAAATAAAAGATACATACATACATAAAGGTAATGCCGATATGTAGTTTGCTTTAGCATAGTGGCATGGTTCATTTTAGACTTTGTGATGCCCTTTAAAAAGGACAGTTATACTTACCTCCCCCGCCTCTTCTTTCTTCCCACCAGTAAAGTACCATAGTCCTAAGGTTACCACCCTTCTGCAGCTTTATCGAGCTGTAATTAAAGGACATGTAAACTGAGGCCAATCATTTTTTTCACAGTATTGGATTAATTCCCACCAATCATAAATCTGATTTTTATTTTTCTTCTGTGACCTTCCTATCCCTTGTTTTTTAGCTTGGGAGTTTTACTTTTAAAGAGGACGGGCACAGATAGTCAGAAGAACTGTCAATCACCCAGCCCCTCCCCTGAAATACTACATGTAAAACTATCCCTTCTATAACAGTAAGCTTATTTCTCTGTCACTGCTGGCTAATTCATTCAAATTAAAGGGGAACTGTGGTCTCCAAACAAGTTGAGTTTAAAAGAAAGGCCAGTTTAAAAATAAGCCATCAACCACCTCTCTACATGCTCCACAGCCCAAGATATAAAGAAATGACTGACCAGAAGTTAATGGGTAGGAGGCAGACATGTGACATCCTAAGGCTTCTCCTGCACAGTGCCGCGGCGAGCACAGCCTCAGACTCCTCAGTGTGTGAGGGAGACAGGAAGTCCCTCCCCCTTTCTGCTGTGAGTTCTCACTCTCTTCTCACTCTGCCTGAAAGGCTGTTTCTACAGAGTTTTCTTTGGGGGGGGAATCGTCGTGTGGCCCATGGCACCCGCGAGTGGGCGGGGGGCTTATGCACCCGCAGGTGGTGGGGCATAGGCATCCGTGGGTGTGGCTTAGTCACCCGCAAGTGGGCAGGGGCTTAGGCACCTGCAAGTGGGCAGGGCCACAGCACCCGCAAGTGGGCAGGGCCACATGTGGCTGTAAGAGAATGGGCCAAGTGGGCCTGCAACTGGAGGGACCATGGGGTCCATGAGTGGGAGGGACCAGGGGGGCTGCAAGGGGAGGAGGAGACACAGGGCATGACTAACATGAAGTGCAGGGGACCTGGTGTATGCTGCTGCCTATCCACAAAAATGTAATATCTTCAAAACTATGCATATAAACAATGACAATAATTTGCGAAAATTCTCAGGAGAGCAATTCTCAATTTACCTAAAGTCGTTTTTGGACCAGTTCCCCTTTAGATCAGGAAAAGGAATAATCATGATCTGTTACTCTGTGCTTTTTCTGTGCAGATAAACTAATCCTGCAGTTAGCTGCGGTCTGTGGTTACTGAGTCCCAATCTAGCACTGTACCTAAGAAATCAATTACAAAGTCCCCCCCCCCACACACACACGCCTTCAAACTCCTACAGCTAAAAGAAAATCTTACTTGATTCAAGCAGTTATTACAGCTCAGGTGCTTACCTTCCCATAGCAAAGCCGTTTCACTCACATAAGCACAAAAATCACTGGGTGAATGGTATTGGCTGATGAGGGCACAGATCACCTCCAAGTACATGCTCCACACTCCATCTGTGCATGGATACATAGAGAGGAGACATGCATACTAACAAGGAGTGAGCTGAACAGGTCATGAGGAGATCTAGTGACAGGGAGCACTGAGAGCAAAAAGGGATAAAGTTCTGGCAGTCACTAAAAATATAGAAAGGGTAAAGGAAAGTTATTTTTTTCAGTTTAGTGTCCCTTTAAAGGCATTGTCCACCCCGAAAATATTTTTAATATGATGTTCCCCCAGTCCCCCAGCCCCAACCGCATCATTTTTTTTTTCAGAAAGCCCCCAAACTCTTACCACCTCCCCTCGATCCTCCGCCGCACTGCCGGCCCTCTGCTTGGAGATGCAAAGCAGAGGGGCGGGGACCGGCAGTCGCGTCTGTGATTGGCTGAGCGGCAGCCAATCACGGACGCGGCTGCCGTCATTCAGTGCAGCGGAGGAAGTGGAGAGGTAAGTAAGAGTTTGGGGAGCTTTTAAAAAAAAAACATGCGGTTGGGGCTGGGGGACATGAGGGAGCACAATATTAAGGGGATTTGAGCTAGGGGGAGGGATAGTAGAACGGGAGGGAGAGGGAGGGGAGGGAGGGGGAGGGAGGGGGGAGAAGGGCTGCACAGCATGTCAGGAATCTCCGGAGGCAGGTTAGCAGGCGTGTCTATATGGACCTGCTAGCCTCCTGGTGGGCAGTTTTGGAACTTTGGGGGGGGACTACAGAGAACCAGATGGAGCTGGGATGTGAGGTAAGGATTAAACTACACTACATGGTGGGCCAGTAGTTGGGGGGATTATAGTTTTGGGGGTGGAATGCCCTTTAAATGTGATGTCAACGTCCCAGCTCTTGACCAACGTCTGCTATCCTAAAGGACTGGAATGTAGAACAGGGAGCGGCGACAAAGCAGAATATCTCTTCCAGAGACCACTGGGCGTAAGGTAATTATGTGGTCTTGGAGTTTTGGGTGTCCTTTTTAATATTTTGTCTAGGGTGAAAATCCCTTAATACGGTAAAAATTACCTTTCAGCCATTGTAGAGCTACAATTCTTGGGGAAAGTTTGATGGTTCCATTAGATTTTCCAGCACATGCAATTAGATAGACATCGGTAGTGGCAGCCTGCAAAAACCAGCAGATATTTCTGGCTGACCGACTGATACACAGAATATCGTAGGTTGGCCTGAGAAATTCCATAGTGTGTACCCAGCCTATAGGTGCCTATATATTAGTACTTGTTAGTGACCGATCCATGGCATTAATCAATATTTCCGGAACCGCTTTCCCTTTCGACTTCGCGACCGCAAATTTGCATGAGAAGTGAATGGTCCACCAGTATCAAACCCAGCGCAGAAATCGAGGAGAATTGGCACTTGGGATTTTGAAGATTGTAGGGCTGTTTCGGTTGAATGACCCAGCCGAAATCCTGATTGCAACGGGTCCAGTAGGTTAACTTGGAGGTGGTGTAGTAAAACGCGTAAAGACGAGTTGTTCTAAGGGTATAGAAGCAATGGTAAAAGGGAGACCGGGCCATAGTTAGAGAGGTAGGAGGGGAAAAAAAGAGGGTTTTTTAAGAAGGAGCGTGACACACGCATGTTTGAAGGCAGCAGGAAAAATCCAGAGGTCAGAGGAATTAAAGATGTGGCCATCTGGTCCATTCATAATTTATTGCATAGAAGAATGGGCTAGGCGGTTCTCAGAAAGATTGGAAATTTGTCTATAGAACAGACATCTTAATCTGTCTATGTCTAAGTGTGTATGGGCACCTTTAGTATCATTATGTCTGAGCACTACAATCCTATTATGGTTGTCCCCAGAAAGAAAGGCTGAGCATACACCACTCAATTTTTCGCACAACTGATCAATATTTATTTTATACGCTGCGAATGACAGTGATTGCCCCGGCAAGTGCTCATAGTTGGAGCGGTCTGCTGGTGTGCACCATGCTAACAAAGATGAGGCCCTTGTTAGATGGGGAATACGGTATATTTAACTTTTTAGGCTTTATTTTAATTTCAATTGTTACAGAGATGGGATGCTGGTGCGTATCCATGTTATTTCTAACTTCAATGAACATATAAAAAACCTTGAGATTATTTTCCTCAAACTTTACAGGACTGTAGTTTCAAATCTTAAAATGAACGTAAAGTGTTTAAAGAATAAAATTAAAAGCACAATGGACTTGGCATTCATGTAGATTGTGCTACTTGACCTTGCAAATATATTTTAAATATTATGTAACTCAAAAAACAGAGGCAGCCATCTAGTCACTTGGCACAGCATTAAAGTCTCATGGTATCTATTCATATAGGTCAAAATAGTCACATTTCACAACGAGGTATTACAAAAACATTAGATAAGGGTGTGCCAAGAAAATGCAATACCCATAGTAATTGTAAAGGAGTAGCGCACTGCAAACGTGAACTATTCCTTAATGACTTTCCGTTCTTCAATCAATGCATGTGATGCCAGGAATGAAGATAGAACAAGCTTACCTTCCACATGATCCCCTGCAGCAGCACTGACAAGTCCAGACTGTTCTTGGTTCTGATATAACTATAGTGTGCATGCGTATATGCGTGCTCTAGTTAAACAGAACCAGGAAGTGGTCAGAATTTCAGTGGTGCTGCAGAGGATCGTTTCGAAAGGTACATTTTTGTCTATCTTTGTCCTGACTCAATAGGCATTGATCGAGAACGGAACATAAGGAATAGCGCCTTATCCTCCTGGCCTTCAATAAATCCATTAAAGAAATAGTTCACTTTTGCAGTGAATTATTCCTTTAAACAATGAACTCTGCAAGCATATTTTTAATTTAAATACACTTTTCTGCAATATAGAGAGGAAAAAAAATTATATTCAAGTTGAATATGTCAAGGTGCAACAAAGTATTAAAAGCAGCCACAAAAGTAGTACCAAACAAAGTACCGGCTAAAATAGTAATTTTTTTTTTTTTAGAATATGTAAAGTTTTTTTTGAGGATGGACTTACCCTTTAATAAGAAGTTGTTTTGGGACTTTTACATACCCTTTACTTATTTGAAGTTTTTAGTCCCTATAAGGTGGAATATCACCTTAACTCTAGTCCTCCTTTTATAGATAACAGTTATTACTGCATCATAAATTATTTCTTCTTCTGTTAAGTATTATTCGGGGGGGATCTTAGGATTAGGTTACTAAGGTTTATCAATGTTAACTTACTGGAATAAACATATAGGGTCATGAAGAGTGTACAAATATAAGTTATATTGTCATTAATAGCAATGGTTAATTATAGTAATATGGTCACCAATAGCAATAGCTAATAGATATAAGTAATATGAGAAGAGTTAGGTAGGGTTAATATGGAAGGGTGTGATGTATCTTTAAAGGGGAGGGATAGAGGTAATGAAAGGGGAGGTTACAAGCTATATCACTGTGGTAAAAAGACAAAATGTTTGATAACATATTTGCCTGATGAAGCCTATATGGTGAAACGTGTTGCGATTGTTTGTGTATAAGTGCCCAGTGACTTTGATCCTAAAGAACTCTACAGAAGTGCAGGCACGGACTGTTCACTAAGGATATGGTTAGCTGCATACTTTGGATGGCTGACGTCATTGGTGAAGGACGGAGGTGAGTGTGTTTCTGAGCCGCTTAGTTCAGCGGGTCTGACCACTCCGGCTTAATAATTTGTAATAACTGTATGCCTGCACGAGTGTACCGATTGTTTAAGTAAACTATATTTAAGGACATGGACTAAAGGTGATTGTGTACATCTTACTAAGTGAATCCTAACATCCCGAACTGGAGACCCGGTAACGGGTCTATGAAAGGGAATTTCTTTTAAAACTCCAACAATCATTCTGCTAGCGGCTTTGTGATACTCCGAACCAGGGACCCAGTGTGAGGTCTGTAAAAGGAATCGGAAGATTGTTAACGTCCTTACTCCGAACCAGGGACCCACCAGAAGGTCTGTAAACGGGAACGGAGATCAAATACTACAGCTGCAGATAGATTGTGTTAATAACATCATTATATCGTATTGGAGGAATTCGGGGACCCCCCAAAACCAGGGACCTCGCAGAAGGATCCATAAAAGGTGTGGAGGAACTTTTCATTGTACACAAAACCAAAAAGATCTATCAGAATCACGTCCTATTATCCATTTCATTGAAATATGTGTGGCAACAAAGAGTTTTGAAACACAGGAA
>JAACNH010006980.1:0-15990 GCA_019447015.1 Hymenochirus boettgeri
GAAAGTGTAGGAAGGGTTACTGTGTCTGTTCTGTATCTATTTCACCTACAGTAATAGTGATTGGGAACATAGCCAGGTACTAATATATTCTATCAATAGGGATAGGGTGATACACAGGACATAGTGAGGTGGGACAGGACAGAGACAAGGGGAAAGTGTGGAAGGGTTACTGTGTCTGTTCTGTATTCATTTCACCTACAGTAATGTGATTGGGAACACTAGCCAGGTACCTAATATATACTATCAATAGGGATGGGTGATAACAGGGACTAGTGAGGGTGGGACAAGACAGAGACAAGGGGAAAGTGTTGGAAGGGTACTGTGTCTGTTCTGTATTCATTTCACCTACAGTAATAGTGATTGGGAACACTAGCCAGGTACCTAATATATACTATCAATAGGGATAGGGTGTACACAGGGACAGTGAGGGTGGGAGGGCAAGGACAGAGACAAGGGGAAGTGTTGGAAGGTTACTGTGTCTGTTCTGTATTCATTTTCACCTACAGTAATAGTGATTGGGAACATAGCCAGGTACTAATATTACTATCAATAGGGATGGGTGATACACAGGGACATAGTGAGGGTGGGACAAGGGACAGAGACAAAGGGAAAGTGTTGGAAGGGTACTGGTCTGTTCTGTATTCATTTCACCTACAGTAATAGTGATTGGGAACACTAGCAGGTACCAATATTACTATCAATAGGGATAGGGTGATACACAGGGACATGTGAGGGTGGGACAAGGGACAGAGACAAGGGAAAGTGTTGGAAGGTCTAGTGTCTGTTCTGTATTCATTTCACCTACAGTAATAGTGATTGGGAACACTAGCCAGGTACCTAATATATACTATCAATAGGGATAGGGTGATACACAGGGACATAGTTGGGTGGGACAAGGGACAGAGACAAGGGGAAGTGTGGAAGGGTTACTGTGTCGTTCTGTATTCATTTCACCTACAGTAATAGTGATTGGGAACACTAGCAGGTACCTAATATATACTATCAATAGGGATAGGGTGATACACAGGGACATAGTGAGGGGGGGACAAGGGACAGAACAAGGGGAAGTAGATTGGAAGGTTACTGTGTCTGTTCTGTATTCATTTCACCTACAGTAATAGTGATTGGGAACACTAGCCAGGTACCTAATATACTATCAATAGGGATAGGGTGATACACAGGGACATGTGTGGGTGGGACAAGGGACAGAGACAAGGGGAAAGTGTTGGAAGGGTTACTGTGTCTGTTCTGTATTCATTTCACCTACAGTAATAGTGATTGGGAACACTAGCCAGGTACCTAATATATACTATCAATAGGGATAGGGTGATACACAGGGACATAGTGGGGTGGGACAAGGGACAGAGACAAGGGGAAAGTGTGGAAGGGTTACTGTGTCTGTTCTGTATTCATTTCACCTACAGTAATAGTGATTGGGAACAATAGCAGGTACCTAATATATACTATCAATAGGGATAGTGGTGATACACAGGGACATAGTGAGGGGTGGGACAAGGGCAGAGACAAGGGGAAAGTGTTGGAAGGTACTGTGTCTGTTCTTATTCATTTCACCTACAGTAATAGTGATTGGGAACACTAGCCAGGTACCTAATATATACTATCAATAGGGATAGGGTGATACACAGGGACATAGTTAGGGTGGGACAAGGGACAGATACAAGGGGAAAGTGTGGAAGGGTTACTGTGTCTGTTCTGTATTCATTTAACCTACAGTAATAGTGATTGGGAACACTAGCCAGGTACCTAATATATACTATCAATAGGGATAGGGTGATACACAGGGACATAGTGAGGGAGGGACAAGGGACAGTGACAAGGGGAATGTGTAGGAAGGGTTACTGTGTCTGTTCTCTATTCATTTCACCTACAGTAATAGTGATAGGGAACACTAGCCAGGTACCTAATATATACTATCAATAGGAATAGGGTGATACACAGGGACATAGTGAGGGTGGGACAAGGGACATAGACAAGGGGAATGTGTAGGAAGGGTTACTGTGTCTGTTCTGTATTCATTTCACCTACAGTAATAGTGATTGGGGGAACACTATCCGGGTACCAATCATACTATCAATAGGATAGGGTGATACACGGAGGACAAAGTGAGGGTGGGACAAGGGACGAGACAAGGTAACATTGGAAGGCTTACTGTGCTGTTCTGCTTTCTTTCACCACAGTACTAGTATTGGGAACACTAGCCAGGTACCTAATATATACTATCAATAGGGAGGGTGATACACAGGGACTAGTTAGGGTGGGACAGGGACAGAACAAGAAAGTGTTGAAGGTTACTGTGTCTGTTCTGTATTCATTTCACCTACAGTAATAGTGATTGGGAACACTAGCCAGGTACCTAATACATACTATCAATAGGAAGGGGGTGATATACAGGGACATAGTGAGGGTGGGACAAGGGACAGGCAAGGGAAATGTTTGAAGGGTTACTGTGTCTGTTCTGTTTCATTTCACCTACATAATAGTGATTGGGAACACTAGCCAGGTACCTAATATATACTATCAATAGGGATAGGGTGATACACAGGGACATAGTGAGGGTGGGACAAGGGACAGTGACAAGGGGAATGTGTAGGAGGGTTACTGTGTCTGTTCCTATTCATTTCACCTACAGTAATAGTGATTGGAACACTAGCCAGGTACCTATATATATTATCAATAGGGATAGGTGATACACGGGGACATAGAGAGGGTGGGAAAGGGACAGAGACAGGGGAAAGTGTTGGAAGGGTTACTGTGTCTGTTCTGCTATTCATTTCACCTACAGTAATAGTGATTGGGAACACAAGCCAGGTACCTAATAATACTATCATAGGGATAGGGTGATACATGGGGACATAAGAGGGTGGACAGGGACAGAGAAAAGGGAAGTGTTGGAAGGGTTACTGTGTCTGTTCTGTTTCATTTCACCTACAGTAATAGTGATTGGGAACACTAGCCAGGTACCTAATATATAACTTAATAGGGATAGGGTGATACACAGGGACTAGTGAGGGTGGGACAAGGGACAGAGACAAGGGGAAAGTGTTGGAAGGGTTACTGTGTCTGTTCTGTATTCATTTCACCTACAGTAATGTGATTGGGAACACTAGCCAGGTACCTAATATATACTATCAATAGGGATAGGGTTATACACAGGGACATAGTGAGGGTGGACAAGGGACAGATAAAGGGAAAGTGTTGGAAGGGTTACTGTGTCTGTTCTGTATTTACATTTCACCTACAGTAATGTGATTGGGAACACTAGCCAGGTACCTAAATATTCTATCATATGGGATAGGGTGATACACAGGGACATAGTGAGGGTGGGACAAGGACAGAGACAAGGGGAAAATGTTGGAAGGGTTACTGTGTCTGTTCGTATTCATTTCACCTACAGTAATATGATAGGGAACACTAGCCAGGTACCTAATATATACTATCAATAGGGATAGGGTGATACACAGGACATAGTGAGGGTAGGACAGGGACAGAGACAAGGGGAATGTGTAGGAAGGGTTACTGTGTCTGTTCTGTATTCATTTCACCTACAGTAATAGTGATTGGGAACACTAGCCAGGTACCTAATATATACTATCAATAGGGATAGGGTGATACACAGGGACATAGTAGGTGGGACAAGGGACAGAGACAGGGGAAATGGTTGAAAGGGTTACTGTGTCTGTTCTGCTATTCATTTCACCTACAGTAATAGTGATTGGGAACACTAGCCAGGTACCTAATATACTATCATATGGATAGGGTGATACACAGGGACATAGTGAGGGTGGGACAAGGGACAAGACAAGGGGATTGTTTGGAAGGTTACTGTGTCTGTTCTCTATTCATTTCACCTACAGTAATATTGATGGGAACACTAGCCAGGTACCTAATATATACTATCAATAGGGATAAGGTGATACACGGGACCTGAGAGGGTGGGACAAGGGACAGAGACAAGGGGGAAGTGTTGGAAGGGTTACTGTGTCTGTTCTTTTCATTTCACCTACAGTAATAGTGATTAGAACACTAGCCAGGTACCTAATATATACTATCAATAGGGATAGGGTGATACACGGGACTAGGAGGGTGGGACAAGGGACAGAGACAAGGGGAATGTTGGAAGGGTTACTGTGTCTGTTCGTATTCATTTCACCTACAGTAATAGTATTGGGACACTAGCCAGGTACCTAATATATACTATCAATAGGGATAGGGTGATACACAGGGACATAGTGAGAGTGGGACAAGGGACAGAGACAAGGGGAAAGTGTTGGAAGGGTTACTGTGTCTGTTCTGTATTCATTTCACCTACAGTAATAGTGATTGGGAACACTAGCCAGGTACCTAAATTACTATCAATAGGGATAGGGTGATACACAGGGACATAGTGAGGGTGGACAAGGGACAGATATAAGGGAAAGTGTTGGAAGGGTTACTGTGTCTGTTCTGTATTTTTTCACCTACAGTAATAGTGATTGGGAACACTAGCCAGGTACTTAATATACTATCAATAGGGATAGGATGATACACAGGACATAGTAGGGGGGACAAGGGACGATAAGGGGAAAGTTTGGAAGGGTTCCTGTGTCTGTTCTGTATTTATTTCACCTACAGTAATAGTGATTGGGAACACTAGCCAGGCACCTAATATATACTATCAATAGGGATAGGTTGATACACAGGGACATAGTGGGGTGGGACAAGGGACAGATATAAGGGGAAAGTGTTGGAAGGTTACGTGTCTGTTTCTGTATTTATTTCACCTACAGTAATAGTGATTGGAACACTGCCAGGTACCTAATATATACTATCAATGGGATAGGATGATACACAGGACATAGTGAAGGTGGGACAGGGGGACAGAGACAAGGGAAAGTGTTGGAAGGGTTACTGTGTCTGTTCTGCTTTCATTTCACCTACAGTAATAGTGATTGGGAACACTAGCCAGGTACCTAATATATACTATCAATAGGGATAGGGTGATACACAGGGACATAGTGAGGGTGGGACAAGGGACAGAGACAAGGGGAAAGTGTTGGAAGGGTTACTCTGTCTGTTCTGTATCTATTTCACCTACAGTAATAGTGATTGGGAACACTAGCCAGGTACCTAATATATACTATCAATAGGGATAGGGTGATACACAGGAACACAGTGAGGGTGGGGCAAGGGACAGAGACAAGGGGAAAGTGTAGGAAGGGTTACTGTGTCTGTTCTGTATCTATTTCACCTACAGTAATAGTGATTGGGAACAGTAGCCAGGTACTTAATATATTCTATCAATAGGGATAGGGTGATACACAGGGACATAGTGAGGTGGGACAATGACAGAGACAAGGGGAAAGTGTTGGAAGGGTTACTGTGTCTGTTCTGTATCACTTTCACCTACAGTAAGTGATTGGGAACACTAGCCAGGTACCTAATATATACTATCAATAGGGATAGGGTGATACACGGACAGTGAGGGTGGGACAATGGACAGAGACAGGGGAAAGTGTTGAAAGGTCACGGTGTCTGTTCTGTATTCATTTCACCTACAGTAATAGTGATTGGGAACACAGCCAGGTACCTAATATATACTATCAATAGGGATAGGGTGTACACAGGGACAGTGAGGGTGGGGCAAGGACAGAGACAAGGGGAAAGTGTAGGAAGGGTTACTGGTCTGTTCTGTATCTATTTCACCTACAGTAATAGTGATTGGGAACGTAGCCAGGTACTTAATATATTCTATCAATAGGGATGGGTGATACACAGGGACATAGTGAGGGTGGGACATGGACAGAGACAAAGGGAAAGTTTGGAAAGGTCACTGTGTCTGTTCTGTATTCATTTCACCTACAGTAATAGTGATTGGGAACACTAGTCAGGTACCTAATATATACTATCAATAGGGATAGGGTGATACACAGGGACATAGTGAGGTGGGACAATGGACAGAGACAAGGGGAAAGTGTTGGAAGGTCACTGTGTCTGTTCTGTATTCATTTCACCTACAGTATAGTGATGGGAACACTAGCCAGGTACTAATATATACTATCAATAGGGATAGGGTGATACACAGGGACATAGTTAGGGTGGACAAGGGACAGATACAAGGGGAAAGTGTAGAGGGTTACTGTGTCTGTTCTGTTCATTTCACCTACAGTAATAGTGATTGGGAACACTAGCCAGGTAACCTAATATATACTATCAATAGATAGGGTGATACCAGGGAACATGTGAGGGTGGGACAAGACAGATACAAGGGGAAAGTGTAGGAAGGGTTACTGTGTCTGTTCTGTATTCATTTCACCTACAGTAATAGTGATTGGGAACACTAGCCAGGTACCTAATATATATATCTATATCATAGGGATAGGGTGATACACAGGGACATAGTGTGGGTGGGACAAGGACAGAGACAAGGGGAAAGGGTAGGAAGGGTTACTGTGTCTGTTCTGTATTCATTTCACACTACAGTAATAGTGATTGGGAACACTAGCCAGGTACCTAATATATACTATCAATAGGGATAGGGTGATACACAGGGACTAGTGGTGTGGGACAAGGGACAGAGACAAGGGAAAGTGTAGGAAGGGTTACTGTGTCTGTTCTGTATTCATTTCACCTACAGTAATAGTGATTGGGAACACTAGTCAGGTACCTAATATATACTATCAATAGGGATAGGGTGATACACAGGGACATAGTGAGGGTGGGACAATGGACAGAGACAAGGGGAAGTGTTGGAAAGGTCACCTGTGTCTGTTCTGTATCTCTTCACCTACAGTAATAGTGATTGGGAACACTAGCCAGGTACCTAATATATACTATCAATAGGATAGGGTGATACACAGGGACATAGTTGGGTGGGACAAGGGACAGATACAAGGGGAAAGTGTAGAAGGGTTACTGTGTCTGTTCTTATTCATTTCACCTACAGTAATAGTGATTGGGAACACTAGTCAGGTACCTAATATATACTATCAATAGGGATGGGTGATACACAGGGACATAGTGAGGGTGGGACAATGGACAGAGACAAGGGAAAGTGTTGGAAGGTCACTTGTCGTTCTGTATCATTTCACCTAACTAATAGTGATGGGAACACTAGCCAGGTACCTAATATATACTATCAATAGGGATAGGGTGATACACAGGGACATAGTTAGGGTGGGACAAGGGACGAGACGAGGGAAAGTGTAGGAAGGTTACGTGGTCTGTTCTGTATTCATTTCACCTACAGTAATAGTGATTGGGAACACTAGCCAGGTACCTAATATATACTATCAATGGGATAGGGTGTACACAGGGACATAGTGAGGGTGGGACAAGGGACAGATACAAGGGGAAAGTGTAGGAGGGTTACTGGTCTGTTCTGTATTCATTTCACCTACAGTAATAGTGATTGGGACACTAGCCAGGTACCTAATATATACTATCAATAGGATAGGGTGATACACAGGGACATAGTGTGGGTGGGACAAGGGCAGAGACAAGGGGAAAGTGTAGGAAGGGTTACTGTGTCGTTCTGTATTCATTTCACCTACAGTAATAGTGATGGGAACACTAGCCAGGTACCTAATATATACTATCAATAGGGATAGGGTGATACACAGGGACATAGTGTGGGTGGGACAAGGGACAGAGACAAGGGGAAAGTGTAGGAAGGGTTACTGTGTCTGTTCTGTATTCATTTCACCTACAGTAATAGTGATTGGGAACACTAGCCAGGTACCTAATATATACTATCAATAGGGATAGGTGATACACAGGGACATAGTGAGGGTGGACAAGGGACAGAGACAAGGGGAAAGTGTTGGAAGGGTTACTGTGTCTGTTCTGTATTCATTTCACCTACAGTAATAGTGATTGGGAACACTAGCCGGTACCATTAAATACTATCAATAGGGATAGGGTGATACACAGGGACATAGTTGAGGGTGGGACAAGGGACAGAGACAAGGGGAAGTGTTGGAAGGGTTACTGTGTCTGTTCTGTATTCATTTCACCTACAGTAATGTGATTGGGAACACAGCCAGGTACCTAATATATACTATCAATAGGATAGGGTGTATACACAGGGACATAGTGAGGGTGGACAAGGGACAGAGACAAGGGGAAAGTGTTGGAAGGGTTACTGTGTCTGTTCTGTATTCATTTCACCTACAGTAATAGTGATTGGGAACACTAGCCAGGTACTAATATATACTATCAATAGGGATAGGGTGATACACACATAGTGAGGGTGGGACAAGGGACAGAGACAAGGGAAGTGTTGGAAGGGTTACTGTGTCTGTTCTGTTTCATTTCACCTACAGTAATAGTGATTGGGAACACTAGCCAGGTACCTAATATATACTATCAATAGGGATAGGGTGATACACAGGGACATAGTGAGGGGTGGGACAAGGGACAGAGACAAGGGGAAATGTTGGAAGGGTACTGTGTCTGTTCTGTATTCATTCACCTACAGTATAGTGATTGGGAACACTAGCCAGGTACCTAATATATACTATCAATAGGGATAGGGTGATACCAGGGACATAGTGAGGGTGGGACAAGGGACAGAGACAAGGGGAAAGTGTTGGAAGGGTTACTGTTCTGTTCTGTTCATTTCACCTACAGTAATAGTGATTGGGAACACTAGCCAGGTACCTAATAATACTATCAATAGGGTTAGGTGATACACAGGGACATAGTGAGGGTGGGACAGGGGACGAGACAAGGGGAAAGTGTTGGAAGGTTACTGTGTCTGTTCTGTATTCATTTCACCTACAGTAATAGTGATTGGGAACACTAGCCAGTTACCTAATATATACTATCAATAGGGATAGGGTGATACACGGGACATAGTGAGGGTGGGACAAGGGACAGAGACAAGGGAAAGTGTTGGAAGGGTTACTGTGTCTGTTCTGTATTCATTTCCCTACAGTAATAGTGATTGGAACACTACCAGGTACCTAATATATACTATCAATAGGGATAGGGTGATACACAGGACATAGTGAGGGTGGGACAAGGGATAGAGACAAGGGGAAAGTGTAGGAAGGGTTACTGTGTCTGTTCTGTATTCATTTCACCTACAGTAATAGTGATTGGGAACACTAGCCAGATACCTAATATATACTATCAATAGGGTTAGGGTGATACACATAGTGAGGATAGATACAGTGTTTGCTCTGTATAAGCCTGTTTGCAATGTTTTTTCTATGCATTTTATGATATCTGACTGAAAATCTTATATAAGAAGCAGATTTAAGAAAAATATTGAAATATATTTTTGGGGTTAAGTTGAACAATTTAGAAAGGATTTGGGTTTGTATTTAATTATCACATGTATAGGGGAATTGTATTTAGAAGGAGATTAGTTTAACTTTAACTTAATGCATTTTCTCCTTGTACCTGTGATGGAAAATGTTGTGGTGGAACTTTCTGGTAAATTTGTTTCTGGTCCCAAAATCGCAGGCGTTCATTTATCTGGAGGAGCTAATATACCTTCAGATTTATCACAACTACTATTTTTTCACACTGCAATAAACCTTGACTTTTAGCTCTCGTTTGCCATTAAAATATGGGAAGTAGATGTTGTAAAGTGTTGTACTGCCTCCTACTAAACCCCCTTTTATACATAATCTCAGCCATATTTTATTGTAGGCCTGATCATTTCAATGTGCCAACAAATACGGCAGTTTATAGCAATTCAGCTATGGCTTTCTACATCACAAATGTGTGTTTTGTTTGACTCAGACGCTGGTTAAGATCCTTTAATGCAAATTTCCCTCTCATTGAGCTCTGATTTTCGCTTTTGCTAGAAAACGGCCAAAAAAGGAGGTTTAATCAAACTAAACATATAATATAAACAAATGGGCCAGTGTTGAAACGTTACAGTATGTTCCCATAGTTCTGCTCCGAATAGGTTTTGAGTAATAAAGTTCATTATGTCTTTGATTGTAACAAATGATTTTTCATTTATATTACCTGTGGGTTTGAAGGACTTGCAGAAGTTTCTGCTAAGAAAAGTTACTGGTTGAACAGGTTGAAAAGGTCCGCAAGAAACCCAAGTAAAGTCTTCTTAACAATGACAAATACAACCGACCGTTAAACAGTGGCCCTTGGAATACTGAAATATCAAGTGAGAATGTAGTCAAACAATTTTTCTATCGATAATAACCTAATGATCATTTTAACACTAAGGGAATACTAAATCTAATGTTTCTTTAAAAAAAAAACAATAGAATTCCTTATTCTTTAATAAAATAAAGATTGTTTAGACTCCTCCATTGGTCTTTGGGACCAGTATACTTTGCATAGCAAGAAAGAAAAGAGCAAATAAGTTGAGTCAATAGTGAAGAAAAATTTCAGGTAAAAACCAGACAGACTGTTTTGATTGATTTAATCACTGTCAGCATATGTAAGTGGTGCAGACAAGAAGGGATGTTAAAGAGTCAGGCAGGAGGCTTGGTTTCCACACAGGTGTGTCTAGTTAGGAATGGTCTCAAGCCTCCTTATCAACCTTTAGTCATGTACTTTTAATCTTATGGTTCTAAATGTGGTGATGGGCGGTGGTGGATGGCCCATAACCAGATAACCAGGGGGGGTGAGGTCATGGGAGAAGACAGGGACTGAATAGGAGCTGGAACTGGGAGCAGGGCCCAGATACAGGCGCAAGAACTGGATCAGCAACTAGAAACCAGATTCAGGAGTGGGAATACCGGTCACTAGGGATGGCATAGAACTCGAACTCGAACCGGTTCGAGCCGAACTGTTCGAGTTGAACAGACCGGACTTCTCTGAACTATCTCGACGCGGACTTTCGATATTTCCCGGACTTTCGATGATTTATCGAATGTTCGACAGTAACGTTCGAGTATCGCGCACGAAATCGATATAATGTCACATGGTATCTAGGCCCGAACATCGAATCTGCGAGTAAAGTCTCCATTAAAGCCTATAGGCGAGCATCGAATCGCGAGTAAAATGTCCATGTTACCTCGAACGTTCGACGCGAAAGCTCGAAAGTAGCGCGTGTGAGAGTAAAATCGATTTTACGAAAATGTCCTGGATATTGGAACATGCTCCCCAGACCATTTCCAGGTCCCACAGCCATTTACATTAAGTTACCATTATATTTAGTTTATTTGATGACTCGAACTTTTCGAACTATTTGCCTCCCGTAGACTTAAATGGGTCCGTTTTCGCTCTTTCGAACTTTCGAAACTTTACAATAGTTCGAAAGTTCGAAAACGGACCGAACTTTCAATAGTTCGACCAGTCTCTACCGGTCACACTCAGGCATAGTGCAAACTAGACCCAAATGGCTGTAGACTAGACTGGGTGTTGGATTACAGCTGAGGGTTAGGTGGTCCTGTTTGGGAAGTGGACAAGTAGTGAACCAGAGATCCAGCAGTCTGTCCTAATGGGGATCATAGAATATTCATAAAAATTCAAATAGATTTTGCATTATAATTGAGGGTGGCTGTAGGAGTCAATTTAAGGCAGGTGGTCAGGCTGGTAATCAGGCAGGTGTAGAAAGTTCCAATTCCTCGTATCAGGGGAAGATGGTAATAAGACAAATATAAGAAGAAGACAATACGAGTCATGAAATCTAGGTCATAGGCTAAGTAGCTCCACAATGCTTATTTCCTTGACTTTCAGTTCTCCTTCAACACCTAAATAATTCTCATGGATGAGTTTGGGACCAAAATTTCTTCTCCATTTGAATGGTTATTTTAGTTATATCGGCTAAAACCAACAAAGTGCAGTACACAATGACGAAAAATCATCAAAAAGGAATGAACAAATAACCACAACAATAACGCGTAAATAATACAAGAATAAAAACCTAGACTGTAATTCGCATAGCTAACTAAAAAAAAAATGTTCATCATGGTTCCCAGAAGGTTTAGAACAGTAAAAAAAGGTTGATTGTTAGAATTGATTCCTTTATCTCAGAGGCTTCCTGTTTTAAAAACGGAGAGAGAGAACATAAAGAAATATCGCAGGAGACATGCATAACCTGAATAGAACTCATATCAATGAGATAACACATGGCATTTGCCTGCTATGATGCACTGGACTTCAATGTGGAACATGAGATTAAGAGAGGAAAGTTCTTCCTGGACCAATGCTACTCATTTACTCTTGAATTATGAATAACATTTGCATAGCGTGAGGTGTCCCATAATTTATCCTTGTCGTAAGGCTATACATTTTTCTAGGTCAATAGAAAGAACGCAGCTTGGCTAGAGTTATCAATTTATATCACTGTTGAGTTTAAACCAGGGATTTCATTTTCAGGCAATACTGGAGATATCCATAAATATGACTTTAAATTTCTGTTTTAATAAGGCTTGGAGTTAAAATAACCAATTCATTGAAATTCATAGACAACATGCTGAAAAACTGAGAGCCAACCGTTCATGTGAGCCAGAGATCTAGCCACGCTGCACTTATTGTATATCTAGTAGGACTTCTCATAGTTTGCACTGTTTGTTATTAACCCTAACTCTGGTTTATCTCTGCATATTTTATCAGATTCCCTGAAAATACTTATTAATGTTTTTCTTCATCTGCATTTTAATGAGAATTTAAACAGGCAACTAAAGCCTCTGAACGATGCTGTGGAGAACTTTTATTTGTTAGGGTGTGGGATACATGCCATATTTCCCAACATTCCAGACTACACAACACACCACAGTTTTAGTCACTGTTAGGTTTAACTGACATTTAAGTTACAGCAGGCACTCACGCCCTCTAAATGTTTCATAGCCAATCATCTACAGCCCAGTAACATAAAGGCAGTTTAGAATCGTCGGAATTAGGAGGTAGGAGGTATGTCCAAAAAAGTGCAAATGCACATAGGTGGCACTGATATTTACTTAAAACACATATATCAATTAGTCTTGAAGGGTATGTACACTAAAATAATATTGTTTTTCATTGGCCCATTACTGAATATAATAATTCATTCCAACTATAATGTAATCTTTTTTTGTTGATATGCCACCTATTTCTTTGATAACTAATCCAAAGCATAATGTGCCGTTAGCTGTCAAACAAGTACCTTACAGTATCTGTGTACAAGTGCTGGATTATGCTGTAGCTGGAAGGGTGTAACTGTAACTGGATGGGTGACAGTTGGGGAATTCACTCTCTAGTGCTAGATTATAGTAATGTTGAGCATGCTCAGTTTTAAAAAAGTCAGGTCTGAGGAAAGTAGGAGTCGGTAAGAGAGGAATGGGGGATAATGAACTTGAGCAAAACAAGTACTGGATTGAAGGCATGTAGCAACACACACTCTCAGAGTAATTGCTACTTACGTGTATTTAGTGTATTTACGTGTATTAGATTAAGATGAGGCAAAGACATTTTTTCAGTATACATACCCATTAATGTAGATGCTTTCAGATAATGGTTGTATACAAGTTTGGGGAGTCTTTAACCTTTAAGGCCTTATAGGAAATATTTTCCTCCTTGCACACTTGTCCTATTTATTATTATTTATAGTAAACTCCTATAGCACACATTTCCTTGTCCCCTCTTTATTGTAAAGGGTAACTAAAGTCTGCAGAATGTACAGATGTTCTCAAAAAAACAACATTATGTGGAGACATTTGACATATAGAAAATATGTGCATAGAGACAGTAAATACTGGGATCAGGAGGCATGGCAATAAGTACACATGCTCACATGGCATTTTGTAGTCTAATTGAGCCGTCAGTTGTACTGGCAAAAAGATGAAGCCTTCTATAGGAGGCTATACACGCAACAAACCCAGTAGTGCGAAATCAGGATATTCTGATATCCTACAATCATTGGTTCATGTAGGGCCGATTATCAGTTTTTCATAAGACCAATACGACTCGATCGAGATTCTTTAGTCACAATAATTTCTTACATGTACTAGATGCCACATACAAGAGAAGTATCTTTCAATGTACAGTGTTAGTGTTTTAGGGAGAAAAGCTTTCACATAAAAGTAAAAAATAGGTTTAGTTGTCTCCTTCTACCCCACTCAGTTATTGAATGAGCAATTTGATTTATTAGTTGCCATCAATAATTAATTTGCCTTAAACACAAATTAGGCCTCTGCTACTAGGCATTGCATGAGGTTAAAACATGCAAGATCACCTTCACATATCATTAATATAAAGATGAACAGAGATTCTGGCATCAGGCGTTTTGCGATCTCAGGGGTATGTAGTGTTGCAGTGAAAACTGTCATTGCCGATAATAGACGGCTAATAAACAAAAACTTCTTTATAAAGAATCTTTTCTTAATGGAACCACACAACACTCATTTATGTTCAATCGTACACCTTAACCTTAGCTGCACTCTTGTCAGCGGGGGAAATGCATTGCAACTGGTCTGTAGCTAATTTGGGCAAATGACATAAGGCTTCAGGACTGCAGGGATTTTAATAAACTGTGGCGCTTGTAGGTAATTAAGCTTTGTTACTATTAGTCATAACTAAGGGTTATGATGATCAGTCGAAGATCTACGAGACAGGCTACTCGCATTAGAGGTGGGATCGGGTCCAACACGAAACTCCTCAGTTCCGAAATCCGCCGAGAAAAATCCGTCAAATCCGGACGGATTGTCTGGATTTCAGGACTTTGGAGCACATTTTCCATAATTTTCGAAAATAGCATCACAGTCAACGTCGAAAATCCTCGAAAATATGATCAGAAACGCATAAATGGTTTCCAAAAAAATTTCCGAATGTTCAAGCCTTTTTTAAGAAATGATTTGAAAATAGCCCGTACATTCGAAAATGATCTTATCTGTTTAGTCGTTCCGGTTTAGATTCGATTTCAGGATTTCAGGTCCGAAGATCGGGAATCCAAAAAACAGAAGGGAACTAGTGAGTTCGTTCGGCACTGCTACTCTGAACTTAGCTAAGCAGCCTTTTCCTGGTGATAGAAAAGGGAGGGTGAGCAAATGTTGTCTATATTGCAGCGACCAAATGATACCCATTTGCTAAATAGAATTACGATCTGTTGTTTGTGCTGCAGATTAATAATACACTGAAAATTTTCAAAGGACAATATACTATACTCACCTCCAGCCCAGTCCTCTTCTTGGTAGAGTTGGCCGCGAACTCACAAGTTTGTTGCGCTTTCGGATTCTGGATCTTGGGAAAAATCCGAAACTGGAACAGAATTTTCGATAATTTTCAAAAGTACAGAGTTTGTTCGATAATTTTCGAAATATAGCCTTGAACGTTCGAAAATTCTTAAAAATAGGATCGGGAGCACCATTTTCGAGTTTCCGATCGTACTATACGAGGATTTCGAACATTTGATGCTATTTTCGAAAATTATCGAAAATAGCTCCCTCATGCTAATAAATTTCGAAATGTGCTCGGAAGCTCCGAAATCCAGATGATCCATCCGGATTCGGAGGATCATTGAATTTCATAACCGAGGAGTTTCGTGTCGGACCCGTGGATCCCATCTCATTTTTCGATATTTGAAACAACTAACTTGGGTGAGCACCTTAACTGCTATCTTACTAACTCCATGCATGAGATCACTCTGTTGGAAGTTGCCATTGCCGGAAAGCTGTTATTCATGCTGCCTCTACAGTGCCACAAGCTCACCAATAGGGAGACACGCTTTAGTGTATTGCCCTAGGCAAAGAGGGGGATGGCTGGGGAAAAGAGGCGTCTGTGATGACCTCATTACAAGGTTCAGTGCAGGAGTTCGAAGCTAAACCCAGAGGGACACTGAGGTATCAAGTTTTCAATGAAACTAACTTTTTACTAAGGCCCCACACTATAAGAAGTAAAAAGTTACTAAAGGTTAGAAAGTTACGGAGGGGCCACAGCAGAATAAAGGCAATCGCGATAACGTGGTGCTGGGCTTAAAATAATTTGGGCATTGTTTGAATTAAAATAATTGGCCTTGGCGCAGTTTATTGAATGCGAAACTTGGGGGCTTAATTTTAATTTTAAGGGGCAACAATAAAGAGTAAAAAGTCGGGG
>JAACNH010006981.1:0-15987 GCA_019447015.1 Hymenochirus boettgeri
ATTCATGGGGTTTTAGATTGTATTGTCAAAGGTAATTCTTACTGAACAACAGTATATTTATGGCGTTTTAGATTGTATTGGCCAAGGTTATTATTACTGAACTACAATTTATTCATGGGGTTTTAGATTCTACTGGCCAAGGTAATTCTTACTGAACTACAGTATATTCATGGGGTTTTAGATTGTATTGTCCAAGGTAGAGTTAGTTACTAAGAATTACCTTGGCCAATAAAATCTAACTCCATGAATATACTGTAGTTCACTAAGAATTACCTTGGCCAAAAAATCTAACTCCATGAATATACTGTAGTTCAGTAAGAATTACCTTGGCCAACAGAATCTAAAACCCCATGAATATACTGTAGTTCAGTAAGAATTACTTGGCAATACAATCTAAAAACCCATGATTATACTGTAGTTCAGTAAGATTACCTTGGCCAACAGAATCTAAAACCCCATGAATATACTGTAGTTCAGTAAGAATTACCTTTGACATACAATCTAAAACCCCAGAATATACTGTAGTTCACTAAGAATTACCTTGGCCAATAAAATCAACTCATGAATATACTGTAGTTCACTAAGAATTACTTGGCCAATAAAATCTAATCCCATGAATATACTGTAGTTCAGTAAGAATTACCTTGGCCAACAGAATTTAAAACCCCATGAATATACTGTGTAGTTCAGTAAGAATTATTTGGCCAATACAATCAAAACCCCATGATTATACTGTAGTTCAGTAAGAATTAACTTGGCCAACAGAATCTAAAACCCCATGAATATACTGTGTCAGTAAGAATTACCTTTACAATACAATCTAAAACCCATGAATATACTGTAGTTCACTAAGAATTACCTTGGCCAATAAAAATCAACTCCATGAATATATATGTTCACAAGAATTACCTTGGCCAATAAAATCTAATCCATGAATATACTGTAGTTCAGTAAGAATTACTTGGCCAACAGAATCTAAAACCCATGAATAACTGTAGTTCAGTAAGAATTACTTTGGCCAATACAATCTCAAAACCCCATGAATATTCTGTAGCTCAGAAGAATTACCTTGGCCAACACAATCTAAAACCCCATGAATATTCTGTAGTTTTGTAAGAATTACCTTGGCCAATACATTCTAAAACCCCACAATAATACTTAGCTCAGAAGAATTACCTTGGCCAACACAATCTAAAACCCCATGAATATACTGTAGTTCAGTAAGAATTACTTTTGCCAATACAATCTAAAACCCCATGATTATACTGTAGTTCAATTAGAATTACCTTGGCCAATACATCTAAAAAACCATGAATATACTGTAGTTCAGAAAGAATTACCTTGCCCAACACAATCTAAAACCTCATTAAATACTGTAGTCCAGTAGAACTACCTTGACCAATAAAATCTAAATTCCGGAATATTCTGTAGTTCAGTAAGAATTACCTTTGCCAATACAATCTAAAACCCCATGAATATACTGTAGTTCAGTAAGAATTACCTGCCCAATACGATCTAAAACTCCATGAATATACTGTAGTTCAGTAAGAATTACCTTGGCCAATGACAATCTAAAACTCCATGAATATACTGTAGTTCAGTAAGAATTACATTGGCCAATACAATCTAAAACCATAAATATATTGCAGTTCAGAAAGAATTACTTTGGCCAAAACAATCTAAAATCCCATGAATATTCTGTAGTTCAGTAGAATTACCTGGCCAACACAATCTAAAACCCCATGAATATACTGTAGTTCATAGTAAGAATACCTGGCCATACAAATAAAACCCCATGAATATTCTGTAGTTCAGTAAGAATTACCTTGGCCAATACAATATAAAACCCATGAATATTCTGTAGTTCAGTAGAATTACCTTGCGCAATACAATCTAAAATCCCATAATAACTGTAGTTCAGTAAGAATTACCTTGGCCAATACAATCTAAAACCCCATGAATATTCTGTAGTTCAGTAAGAATTACCTTGGCCAATAGAACCCATCTGTGTCTGTGCAGCATAAAATCATTGCACAAAATGTTTAGCACACAAGGGTTATTTAGTCACATTACTAAATAGTGTTAATTTGCCTAAAGCTATAGAGGTCAAATCTTGCTTTTAATTGTTTTATTGGTACAATACTGATACACTCTCATTGGCTGGGTTAACACTAAACCCTGATGGTGTACTTAAATATGTAGTTGAAAGAATACAGAAAAAAAAACTGTTAAATGAAGGTTTAAAGAAAATTTTTTTTTAGTAGCTTGATAAAGGCCGATAGACAAGGGTCGAAACGTTGCTTTGTTGCACTTTGTTTGATTAAAAAGCACTTTAAATAAAAGCACTGTGTTGAAAGACCTGAGGAGCGCTGCTATTCTTGATTGAAGATTATTGTATATCCGGATATCATTAGCAGCACCGGGCAATTAAATTATTTGTGGACTGTGTGCACTCTCTATCTGTGTCTATATATAATATATATAATATAATAAAAAGAAGAACACGGCATTCACTATTTCCAGTTTTAAGTGTGTTTATTAGGTAGCATCTAACACACATAAACACTGCAACGGCCAGTTTTGGGGCTCCTCCCCCTTCCTCAGCAGTACAAACGAAATATGTGTCCCTATTACATCAATAGAGCTTTATAGGTAACAACAGGAAGTGTAAGGTGCTCACAATACGATTGTATGGGAAGGCTTATTGTGAGCACCTTACACTTCCTGTTGTTACTATAAAGTTCTATTGATGTTAATAGAGACACATATTTCGTTTGTACAGCCTGAGGAAGGGGGAGGAGCGCCGAAACGGGCCGTTGCAGTGTTTATGTGTGTTAGGAGTGCTACCATAAACACACTTGAAACTGGAAATAGTGAATGCCGTGTTCTTCTTTTTTCTATTTTCATTTGGGAGTTTCAGCTTTGCTCCCCTTACACGGCACCAAAGATTTACTTGAAACTGGTGAGCCGGTTTTTCATTATATATATATATATATATATATAATATATATATATATATATATATTATATATATTAAATGTAAGAAAGCCATAAATTGTGATAAAGTTTGCTTTACTATGAACCAGCCATTAATGTAAATGGTTTCAGTGCTGATCCAGTCCACAGTTTAGATCAATTAATTCTCTGTGGCTGGAGCTCATTAACTAAAAGTGCAGAAGTATCTTGTTTTTAGGGGGAGTTGATCAGGTACACACACTAGCGATAAAGCCCCAATAACATCGGATGCCATTATAGGTTCTGCAACATTACTGTTTCTTCGAGGCACACTTCTTTAAGTTTCCTAGCAGCAGTTTCTATGATTGTGCGTGTATTAAACACCCTGAGATCTTTACACTTACATTTTACACTGAGAAATCACTGGACATTCAGGTTATCATTATTGATATGAGAAAATATTACAGTTTTGTTGAAAGCATAGTGTGTTTTGAATTTCCCTTTTAAAAGCCCAATTGTATATTATTGCATTTACAGAATAGCTGCCATGGAAATACCTCATAAGAGCTAGGCCACACGCTGTGCGTTTTTTGCGTTTGCGCTTTTTTTGCGTTTGTGCTTTTTTCATATCATTGAAAACGCGCGTTTTCGGGATGGTGTTGCATTTGCGATTGCGATTTGCGTTCCGCATTTTAAATCGCAGTAGCATGCGTTTTTCAATACTTAATGAAAAGAACGCATGCAGAAACCACAAAAATCGCACAAAAACCGCATGCAATTCCCGTGTGCAATTGCGTTGCAGTGTGGCCGTGCCCTAAGTCTCTTTTCATCATGAAGCCTAGATGCATAGAACAATTAAAGATTTTTTTTTACATATAATAAAAATGATCATGTTTGTGATAAAAGTTTAAAGATTGATATATCACTAAAGAAGCAAGTGGAAAAAAATAATAATATTTATTATAATAATTAAATCTCCACTTTTTTCTAAAACACCACCATCTTTCACATCACTGCAATTGAATTCATAATGAAACTTTGTGTTACAAATCTTATCATGTAATAAAAACATTTGCATTACTGTATTAGTTGTACAAATCCTGTTATCGGTTTACAAATGATCCAGTCATGGCACGGAGCTCCCCGGTGATCTCTGGCTCTGAATGATTCTGGATTTGCCAGCTTTCTATTTTCAATAGACTGGGACAAAACAAAAAAATAATCCTGACCACAATTATCCCATCTGTGATCTTACAGCAAACTTGTTTTAATACGCGCTTTTTAATGTACGCCTCGCTTTGCAGGATGGATTGGATGGAACATCTGCTTTCAATCTTTCTATGCAAGCAAACAAACAAAGAGGAAGTGACATAGTGGTCATGAAACGCGTAAGGCGGTGCCTCACCTTACTTTCCCCTCCTCCATCTGTTTAACTGTGCAGCGGTGTGGCTGGGATCGCTCTGCGTGTTTTTGCGATTGACCAATAAAGGTGACTTTTTATTATATCCTCCAGTTTTAAGCCCGATGTTTGTATGAATATGTTTCAATATCAATACAGGGGGGTTAAACTGAACCTGTACCAAGGCATTTTAATGAGTAGTTCAAGCAAGTCACCTCTTTTCACTCACTGGTCATCATAAAAGGCAAATGCAGATGATGTTTGCTAAGAAAAAACATGAAAGAAGCAGTTAACCTTGAGGATGATATAAACTAAATGGCAGAATACAAATCTTTGGGTTATACTATCATTATTTAATCCGTACTGAACATACTCTGTGTAGCATCAATGTGTGTTTAAAGGTCCAGAGTGCCCTGGAGCTTTATATGTTTATACCAAAGTGATCTTGCAGTAGTGAACTTGTGGTCCCTGAGGCACTTACAGGGAGATTCATTCAAATTTCTTATCGTTAAAAATGGTGCAATTTGCTCCAACCAATCAGATATTATTTAACATTTAAAGCTAACATCTGATTGGTTGGGGCAAAATTAGCACCATTTTTAACAACAAGAACTTTAATTGTTTTATTGATAACCCTGTTAGTGCATTATATATGGAAGGTGTGCAAATGGAACTCTGGGTGTTACTTTTAGTTCTAAAATGTGTGTCCCTCTTGATGTTTAAAAACCCACTAAACCCAGCATTCCTTGATTGCAGAATACACCAAGGAATTGCGGGAGTTTTGATTTTCAGACTTCTGGAGGTTGAACATCCCAATAATGGTACCTTGCTTGCATGTGCTTTCATAGTAAAACTAGCGTAGACATTTCTATCACTAGAGAGCCTATGAAATATACAATCAAAAAACACACCTAAACAGACATGGAATTTCACAATCGGTATATTGTATAGGAGATCTGTTATAAATGTTGCAAGATAATTGCTATTAGTAAGTTATAAACAAATTTAATGAACCAGTGCCTTCTGACGTAATTCAATTACTAACAAAATACAAACTAATAATCCAAGGAAAACCTCATGATGAATATGTTTAAAATATTTCTAGAGACAGCTTTTTGCATTCAAACATAAGTGTGAATTGCATGTGTTCAATTTAAATCATACCACAAATACCAAACTAATCTACCATAACCACAATAGACAGACCCATCTACCAAACCACAATAGACTGACCCATCTACCATAACCACAATAGATAGACCCATTACCATAACCACAATAGACTAGACCCATCTACCATACCCACAATAGACTAGACCCATCTACAATACCACAATAGACTAGACCCATCTACCATAACCACAATAGACTAGACCCATCTACCATACCCACAATAGACTAGACCCATCTACCATACCCACAATAGACTAGACCCATCTACCATAACCACAATAGACTAGACCATATACCAAACCACAATAGACTAGACCCATCTACTACATAACCCACAATGACTAGACCATCTACCAAACCACAATAGACTAGACCCATCTACCATACCACATAGACTAGACCCATCTACCATACCCACAATAGACTAGACCCATCTACCATAACACAATAGACTAGACCCATCTACCATACCCACAATAGACTAGACCCATCTACCATACCCACAATAGACTAGACCCATCTACCATACCCACAATAGACTAGACCCATCTACCATAACCACAATAGACTAGACCCCATACCATAACCACAATAGACTAGACCCATCTACCATAACCACAATAGACTAGACCCATCTACCATACCCACAATAGACCACACAAATTTACCATACCCACAATATAACAACCAATCTACCATACCGATAATTGACCATACCCATTTACCATACCCACCATAGACCATACCCATTACCATGCCCATAATTGCCATACCCATCTACCATACCCACAATTGACTATACCCATTTACCATACCCCCATAGACCATACTCATCTACCATGCCACAATTGACCATACCCATTTACCATATCCACATAGACCAAACCCATCTGCCATACCCACAATTGACCATACCCATTTACCATTTCCACAATATATCCTTCTACCATACCCTGTGGCACATCCAACTCAACTCAACTGAACCATGTGGATGCTCATATCAAGCCATGGAACCACGCAAAGCGAGAGTGTGACTATAGGTAATATAGAAAGGAAACAGTCAGTAAAGACACAATGCAGTATAAACAGTCACTAAAAGCCCTTTTCACATACTGTCACATGCTAACCATGCTACCATTGCAAGCTTGTTAACCATGATAAGCAGTGATACACTGGCACATAGTAACCCTGATAAGCAATGATAGGCTGGTACCCAGTAACTCTACAAAGCAATGATTTCAATATATTGGCACACTGTAACCCATTTATAGAGACAGGTTTGTACCCTGCCATTATTGCAGGCGTGGTATATTTTGACATTGAAATACACTGTAGAAAATTTTCTTTTGATGGGGACAAATGGAAATATGTGGTGTATTTTCTTGCAACGAGCATTCATCGAAATCAGTAATTTGTAACAAAAGCAGTTTCATGAGGAAATAATCGGCACATGAAGCCATGAAAAGCAATATTACATTGGGACAGGGACAGGATAACCGTGAAAAGCAATGGTATACTGGGACAGGATAAACATGAAAATCAATAGTACATTGGGACAAGATAACCATGAAAAGCAATGGTAAATTGGGACAGGATAACCATGAAAAGCAATGGTAAATTGGGACAGGATAACCATGAAAAGCAATGGTACAAGGGACAGAGATAACATGAAAATCAATGGTACATTGGGAAAGGATAACCATGAGAAGCAATGGTGTACCGGGACAGGATAACAATGAAAAGCAATGGCATTGGGACAGGATAACCATGAAAATCAATGGTACATTGGGACAGGATAACCATGAAAAGCAATGGTGTACCGGGACAGGATAACAATGAAAAGCAATGGTACTTGGGACAGGTAAACCATGAAAATCAATGGTACATTGGGACAGGATAACCATGAAAATCAATGTATATTAGGACAGGATAGCCATTAAAAGCAATGGTATACTGGGACAGGATAAGCATTAAAGTATGGGACATTGGGACAGGAAACCATTAAAAGCAATGGTATACTGGGACAGGATAACCATTAAATGCTATGGTACATTGGGACAGGATAACCATGAAAAGCAATGGACTTTGGGACATTAAATCATCTGAATAGAGATGGACTTGAACTTGAACCTGACTTCGAATTCAGGACTTTTTGAACCTTTTCAGATTTCTAACTTTTAAAATTTTCGTTGGATTAAAATAATAAAAAAATCGAGGATTTATCAAATTTTTAACTTTTTCAGATTTTTTTTTACAGTTCAGCCATCTCTAAGGTAATAGTGATAATACATAACAAAAACCCTAACATACTAATGATTGCAACTCACAATGTTTCCCCCCTAAAATAATGCTGCAATTTTGTTTTTTGTTCCAGCAATGCTGATTTAAGGATTTGGCTCAGCTAAATTAAATTCCATTTACACTGTTGGAGAAGATATGGCAGACAGCCATCAGCTTAGATGCCTTAAACCTCCATAGTTAATGGTATGTAGATATTTTAGATAGAAACTGTACACTGAGTGCTATTGCTGAGTGTCTGTTCTGTTGTATAGGAGGGAAAGGAAGTGAGCAGGAGACTTTCCATGGCTTTGTGACATAGTTATGCAACCATCGGGACAATTCACTCAACAATGTTGGGGGGAGTCTCCACATATTGTTGGCCAAAGCGATTGTTCATTGGCTGTTTTACACATCTACTGTAAATAGTATATAGATGGGAAACTAAAAATCACCTTCCTCCTAGGAAGTGCCCCCCTCCTGGTTACTGTTCAATATTGGGGGCCCCACATAGTCCTGCTGCCAGCGCAATCACAGGGAAGTGTGTCATGTCCCATTGGAGCTGGAAGATTTGCGGATAAATGATTGGTTACATAGAAGGAGATATGGCAGTTTGCCCAAACCGTTCCAGGGCTAGAGTATTATGAGTAAACATAAAAATGTGGTTTAAAGGAAAAAGTAACTTCATAAAGATTTTACATTTCTCCAATTAGGAAAACACAGACCAAAAACCCTCTAATCATGCTGCCTGCAATGTATTCTTTTTTATATAATAATAATCAAGTTAATAAAAGTTTTGCCATAATAAATAAGTACATAGAATTCTTTTCCTTCATACCTTAAAACCCCCATTATTTTAACCTCAGATTTTAGTATTAGTACCAATCTGGGACGGTTCGGCCTCCCTAGATTTGCAAGGGTGACAGGCTTAATATAAAGTGTCTTAACTATGCTTAATTGGTAATTAAGAAGAGGGAAGTCTGGTGGGTGTGTCGGCTGCAGACACAACACCCACATGGGTTAACCTTGATTTTGATCCCCATGTTTTATTTAAAGGGAAAATATGTATCTACATTTGCCTTTAGAATAAGTATAAAGTAATACTTTCAGGGAGATGTAATAAAAGTTCTTATCGGTAAAAATGGAGTTAATTTTTTTAATTAAAAATTTGAAAGCTAACATCTGATTGGTTGGGGCAAAATTAGCACCACTTTACAGATAAGCATGAGATTCAATAAAAGTTCTTATCGTTAAAAATGGTGCAATTTTGCCCCAACCAATCAGATCTTTTTTGACATTTGAAAACTAAATCTGATTGGTTGGGGCAAAATTAGCACCATTTTTAATTATAAGAACTTTTATTGAATTTCCCTGAAGAACTTTTATTACATCTCCCTGATAGTGATGTTTTGAACCATTTTATGTAGGGCTTATTTGGTAAACTAATTGTTAATCTAAGCATATGCAAGACATTGGAGGGTCTGAGTGCCTTTAAATGTCATTGATATGAGATGTCATTACCTCTTCTTGTGATGGATGTTATACTGCAGGCTTGAAAAAAGGGGAGAAGTTCCACCAAAATGTAGCTGTAAATGCATTTGGATACTGAATAAAACATTATATAAACATTATTTGGATTGATTTGGAGTGCGTGTGTTCTTATATGTATTATATTATATTAATCCTTCCCAATCAACGCATCTTCTAAGAGCCCCATCTCCCTTTAAATATTATAAAGTAGATATTTGGATCCTTCATTATGGCTTTAAACATTTTAACAAAGAAAAAGAAATAGTCCATGATGACTTCCAGATCCGATATCCTCAAGAAGAATTGCTACAGAATCCGTCTTTAACTTGGAATGCACCCGAATAGCGATCTATTTATTTTAACTGAGAAAGCGTTACTGAAAAAACGTGTTTTCTTAACCATGTCTTTAACAAGTGTTAGTTGCTTTAGTTTAGTAACTTTGAGCCTGTGTGAAAAAAATAATTTACACTAGTATGTTTATCTTGGGTTTGATCAATCGTTAAGCAAAAAAAAAAAAAATGATCTCCCATTAGCACCTCGAGAGAATGTCTCTGAGCAAAACTGAAACAGATCTCGATAAATATGAATCACAATACACTGGCAAATCCTAAGGTCATTAAATCAAATGCTGTAAACTGTTAAAAGAATGTAAATTGGACTTTTCACTGTGTTTAAGTATCATTTGAAATCTCTGTACTGCGCTTCAATGGTAAAAGGCTGGGTGGCGAATTCTTTAAAGACTGACAGAGAAGTCTGCTAAGTCGTCCTGGGTAACTTAACTGAAACTGTATATGTGCAAATCCTTTTAAATCCTGGTCCTTTTTAATTTCTCTCCCACTGGAAATAAGATCATAGCGTTGTTTATGAAGTCCGTGATTCTATGGATAGGAAGCCATGACTGCATGGACTGCTAGTATGTGAATAGCTGATAGCTGTAACCCAAGCTTAACAAAATATTCCAAAGGCAAAATAATGACGATGAGGTAATTACTATGAGTTAATGAGCGGACGGGGTGTGTGTGGGGGGGTATTACCATGTTTAAAATGTGAATTGAAATAGGAGGCTTTTTTTGTGTTAAACATTCACTATTATCACATCATTTTACTCTATTTAGGATTTAGTGTTAGAAATGATTCCAAATATTTTTCCTAGCGTAATTGTTTTTATTTCCACAACTAACCAATTAACTACTTAATCCAAGTAAAGCCTCTGGATGCCATTGTGGATTAAATAAAAGTAAAAGTTTTCTTTTTTTTAAATGCAATTTTGAATTTGTTTGAAATGATATCCTGGCTTGTAGAAATTAAACTTAACAATGTTTGGATGACTAATCCGACTTCGCCAGGGAATCATCAGCCTACTTGTTGTGTAAGTTAAACAGGAAAGTATGGGGTAAATTTGCGCTAACCAATTCAATAAGCGGTTAGTGGGACTTTAACACCTCACTTGCGCAGCCACCACAAGCTATTTAATACTGGCTTTGGAGCTTATTTCAGTGACATTTTAACGCCAGGGAGGGAGATCAACAGATTGATTGCAGCTCTTAGTAATCTCCCTGTATGTTAGGTTGTGTCAGGTCAGTAAACACAGAGATTTTTTTACCTGTAGGCAGGCGGCCAGTTGGGCCATGACTAACAGATCTCGGTTAAACTCGACTGGTCTTGTGGTGTTCAATGGGCTGCATAATCGGTTTTGCAATATGTCGGCTTTGCCACTTTTTCTTCCACCCAGAATGAATCAGTTTATTGGTTGGCAGTCTTTCAGTCTGGAAGATAGTTACAGGCCTTAAAACTGTTACTATAGTGGTCTAGAAGGCATTAAAGGGGAAATAACTAAAGTTGTTTATAAAATCTTGTGCTTCTATTCATTCATGTCCAAGATAGAAAGAACTTTCAATTTTTTCATGAAATGGGTGAAAGTTTATTTGGGGTCCCTGTACCACATTTCTAATACAACACTAAATGTGGCCATAGACATTAGCGATTAGGTAAATCCAGTCGTGGACTGACGTGATTGCTTCATATGCGCAGTGTGTACGGACCAAAACCAATTGACGTTCGCCGGCATTACAGTCAGAGAGGAAAGACGTAAAATTTTCATCTAACGGTATTGATTCCCTTTACTTTAAAGTAAAGAGAGCCAATACCATTAGCCCGTGTATGGCTGCATGGTGAGCGATCCCCAGACCGCATACAGTCGGATCCACATGTGCGGTTAGCATCGCAAAGTGCCGACAGATACCAATGTGATCTGTCGGCACATTGTGGAGAAAACCGCATGTGTATGACCACCTTTAGAACTTGGAGAGGAAAAAAAAGACTAGCCCTACCAGGCTATTTCCCAAATGCTCCCAAATAACTCCAAATAACATTAAAGGCCAATTGTACAATAATGTCATACATAGACTAATAAATAATGTTGTTCTCAAATAAAATTCCTTCATAATTAATCTACACTATGTATTAACATGTTTTTAACTGCTAGTACTGGAGTATTGGGATCAGGCCTGAGTGGGGTACACCTTAGGGCACACAGAATTTACATATATAAAATATTAACGTACATTTACTACACTCATATAAACATAATGAAGAAATATCCACCTAGTTTAACCAGTTACACAACCTATAACAGGTAGTGAGTAGGTAAAAGCAAAAAAAAACACCAATTTGCACCAGAAGGAGAAAAAAATATTTTTAAACTTCCTTGAGTCGACAAAAAATGTAATGTTATAATCCATTCACATTTAATTCATTTTCTAGTTTAAGTCTTTCTTGCAGGGTGCTTGGTTGGGGGAAGTTGCCCTGTGCCCTCAAACTCAAGCCCCCTCATGATAGGTTTTAAGTGGCCTTGTGCGTGAGACTGTGTTTTTAAATGTTTTTTTAGTTTTGAAGGTAGGTCCCCTCCCCCTCTGCTCTAGAATCCTGTCTGGCCTTGTTTGCTGCAGACTGTGGGGCTATTAATAAAGCAGAGTTATATCATGTTTCCAGTTATAAATAACACTATTCTTTCCTAAACAATGATACCTGAATAGTGATCCTTAACAAGTTCCCAAAAAGTTATTTTGGATGCCCTGATTTAAAAATAAGGCACTGTATGTGAGCTTGGGATATTGCCCCCAAAGTAACATTGTATTTTTTCATGGATTTTAAAAAGAACATTGAGGGCTTTACATTTTTCTACAGAACATTATATCTGTACTACTGACCTGTGAACTACTTGAATTATTAACATGTGGTGTGTTGGCAGGTTTCAAGTAAGTTTTATCCCTGTCAATTCAGCAAAGAAGTCATATGAATGGGTCCAGGAAGGTATCCTTTGCACAAACCATAGTTGGTGCCAGAATATCTCTAATCTTTAAAGGAAATGAAAGGCTAAACATGAGTTTAGTGTTGTCCTGAGGACTTCACAATATACTTTCATTTTTTTTCTTTTTTTGCAGTGTTGGAGACATTTCAAACTGTTATGTGCTTTCTGGCACTGGAATGGAGGAAGCCAGTATTATATACACGTGCAATTGACTCCTCCAATCAGCAGTGTTCTTCATAATGAGCTGTGCATTTCCTGGTTTTCCTATGTAGGGCTCTATTCTGCCAGAAAGGCTCAGGATAAATAAAACAAAAATTAGCAATCTAAAGACTTCTGATTGGTAGACACAGCACCACTGAAGTTTGGTGGAATCATGTAACTACTAGTCAGTTGTTCTAAGGTTTTTTTTCTAGCTTTTTCTGGGTTTGTAGTCACTTTAAAAATTGTTAAATATGCAAGAAACGGATGATTTGAAAGTCCCACTGATTATTTGGTCATCCCCTATGCAGGTAACGCGTGATAAGTGTAATGTTTGAATTGACTGTGAGAGGAAAATATCAGTTTGTAAATCATCACAAAATCCAAATCAGCAATTTTCGGTTTGTTCTATTTAAAGGGCAAGTCCAGTCCCAAAATGAAAAACTACATACAGGTAAAACACCCCCCAAAACCCTAAATCGAATAGTTTTAAATCTGAAATATGTAAGTATATGCTGCACAATGTCCTGTGACTGTCAGTTATGGTTTGACAGTTGACATCAAGCCAATGACTGAATGTAATCCCCTATCTGCCTCTTCTGAGCATGCCCAGGCTCAGTACAGGTTTCATGAGGCATTCCAGAAGCATAGCAGGCATACAGTAATGAATTCATAGGAAAACTATGATATATCAACATATTTTAAAAAGGCCATTCTTTCTAAAGATGTTCTTATGAGGGTGGAGTTGTCCTTTAAGGTCTCGTGGCCTCACAGAATGAGGCATAGCAGGATTAGAAACGTGACACAACATTACAATAAAGATTTTTTGTCAAGAAGACACAAGAGTTCACCCTTAGACAAATGTCATTATATGAATATAGAAAAGGTATCCATGGGTCTAATTATTTGCAGAAATGCTGGCTTTACCAATCGGTATGGCTTTATTCAAAGGTCTGTACAGTTTAAGTGATGAAAACAAATCACTGATTGGTTGAGAGTAAGTTACTGACCACAATACATTTGTTTTGCCCCTTTGTAGAAAAGAATCAGGAAGATTAACCCTAAGACGGAGCTGCTCTGGGGTGTCTCTCTATTGGAGATTCAATAGTGGCTTTGGGTAAATCCTGAAAGCCATTAACCCCTGTGACTATTTAACTCCAGCTATTAGCTGTCCTTAACCAGTCTCGTATTAGAAACCAAGAAGCGCGCTATTGACATCTTCTGGTGGCTGTGGGGAAGGGAGTCTATTGGGATACCTGTGCAGCTGCAGAAAGTCTCGGGGTTAAAGTCACATTAAACTGGTATTGAATGGGTTAGCATGACTTTAATCCCACTTCGCACAGTTCATTTCATTTATTTAATACATTTCATGCTCTATCCTATTTCAGACTGGATATCATTAAGCAGCATTTATATTCTGCTCATAATTATGTAGCTTTTAGGAGAAAAGCAGGTGTCCGATATTAAACATAATATAAGTATTAATTACAAATATGGGTGTCAGAAAACGTATAGATACAGGCAAACAAAATGGTAAGCATATCACAAAATGACATTGAAATTAATCGTATCAAAGTAAATGCTTTCTTATTAAGTTATATCTTGATTCAATGCATTTCCTTCTCTGAGCCTTCATTGGGACAGTGTATTAAGGATTTAAGTGGCTAAATCATCAATCAAGCCCGTACAAATACATCATAGAAGTCACTATTTGTGGCCATAGTAACCCATAGTAAACACAATCACTGAAATAATCATTTAATGTAGTCATAGTCATAGATACAAGGCCAGAAAAAGAGACAGAGAAGCCTAAAACCTAAAAAAAAAAAATAGTAATTTGTTATGTACTTAAAGTACACTTCTATAAGAAGTAATGGTTGTATTTTTGGAATACAAAATAAATAAATAAAACATTTTCTTTCCATTTTTGCTTTGTCTATACTTATCAAGGTACGAGACTTAAAATGAACAGAAGTAGAGGTTGTGAGTTTACACAAGTGCCTTTACACTTTAATTAACAATTGCTCATTGTCATAAATAATGATTTACTACCAGTTACATATATCAGAAATACTATATTGAGGGAAAAGGCGTGAGTTGTCAGTGCTAGCTTAATTTACTATAAGCACTGGTTAATTAATCCCAATTATCAGAACTAATATTGGAGGTATATGGCGCTGCAGGAACAAGACAATTTTACCCAGGAGATGAAATTGCAATTAACCACCCACGCTGACAGTATCTTTAACAGAAATGATCTGATAATTGTGCGTGGTATTGAAAACATTGCAATAGTGTCACAAAGAGTGGTAGACTAATTGTTGTAACAAAAAGTATTTTGAAGTCATTAAGAACAAGAAAGAACAAAGCAATCAAATTTCCCTTAATAACCATCACTGTGTTCTAGAGAATAATTAGAGGATTGTTAATGTTAGTCTCTCTCTCAGATATTCACTATATGACATTACAACATGAAACAAATAGCTGGATATGGAGGAAATCATGAATGGATTACAAGGTTTAATAGGATTAGGCCACACTGAAGTGCTTTTAAGCGTGATCCGATTGTGATTGTGATCCGATCGCGCTTTAAAATCACACACGTGTGACCAGTTCACACTAGTGCGCTAGGGAAACGCTGCTTCTGCATTTTTATGCACAATAGCATTTGCTCCGATTGTGAATTACTGGGTGATCACAAGTGCACGCCCATGCGCAAGCTTCCATGCACGCACGATTGTGGTACACGTGTGGCCTAGCCTAAAGGGTAATGAAAGTGGCCCGGGACCTGCTTTCTTTAGTAATAAAAGGATTCCAGTTTACCTTAGAATATCTGTATTAAATATTCCATGCTGTGAAGACTGCACGCTCTCTCCTCTGGCCCCCTTCCTTATCCCCCAATTTGGTCTCCACCATGCCTATGTAAAATATAGGTGCTGCATCGCAAACCTTGTGGGTAGCTGAGGAGAAGGAAATAGGAGCAGGTCCTTCTGTCTCCCAGTGAATAATAGATAATTGGGATAAAAGATTAGATTTGGGGTGGATTAGTGAACCCTTCAAAATAATATCATATGAAGATATATATATTTTAATTTGAGAAACAAAAAATACAAAACCAGGTTTGTCTCGTAAAATTTTTTGTGGG
>JAACNH010006982.1:0-15986 GCA_019447015.1 Hymenochirus boettgeri
TTATACACTAATACGCGAGTAATGAAATGATCGAATCCGTGAGTAAAATGTCTATTATACCTATACGCGAGTAAATAAATATCGAATCCGTGAGTAAAATGTCATATTACCTATACGCGAGTAATATCGAAAGGAATCGTGAGGTAAAATGTCTATTATACCATCCCGAAGTAAAGTAGTAAATATCGAATATCGACATCCGCAAGTATAAATGTCTATTATACCACTACGCGAGTAAATATCGAATATCGAATCCGTGAGTAAAATGTTATTATACAACCGAGTAAATATCAATATCGAATCCGTGAGTAAAATGCTATATACAATACGCGAGTAGTAAATATCGATATCGAACCGCAAGTAAAATGGTATTATACCAATACGCGAGAATATCGAATATCGAATCCGTGAGTAAAATGTCTATATACCTATACGCGAGTTAAGTAAATATGAATATCGAATCCGTGAGTTAAATGTCTATTATACCAATACGCGGATAATATCTAATTCTCGAATCCGCGAGTAAAATGTCTATTATACCAATAAGCGAGTAAAATATCTAATTCTGAATCCGGGTAAAATGTCTATTATACCAATACGCGAGTAAATACGAATTCTCGAATCCGCGAGAAAATGTCTATTATACCAATAGCGCAGTAAATATCGAATTCTCGAATCCGCGATGTAAATGTCTATTATACTATACGCAGTAAATATCAAATATCGAATTCATGAGTAAAATGTCTATTTACCTATACGCGAGTAAATATCTATTCTGAATCCGCGAGTAAAATGTCTATTATACCAATAGCGAGAAATATCACTATCGAATCCGCAAGTAAAATGTCTATTATACCATACGCGAGTAAATATCGAATATCGAATCCGTGAGTAAAATGTCTATTTTACCTATACGCGAGTAAAATATCGAATATCGAATCCGCGAGTAAAATGTCTATTATACACTATACGCGAGTAAAGGAAATATCGAATATCGAATCTGTGAGTAAAATGTCTATTATACCATACACGAGTAAATATCGAATTCGCGAATCCGCGAGTAAAATGTCTATTATACAATATGCGAGTAAAATCGAATTCGAATCCGGTAGTAAAATGTCTTTATATACCAATACACGAGTAAAAATAGAATTCTCGAATCCAGCGAGTAAAATGTCTCATTATACCTATTACGCAAGTAACGTTCAGCGGTTACCTAATCTACTGTCCAGGGTTACCGAGCTAATTTCGTGGGTACCTATTACTTTTAAATGTTGGTTACCTAATCTACGTTCCCAAGGACTGAAGCTTCTTTCAGGGTTATCAAAGCTAATTCCAAAGGGTTTACAAAGCACTTTAGGGGTTACATAAATCTACTCCAGGGTTTCCTGAAGTTATTTGATTGGTTACCTATTATAGATTAGGTAACCCTCAAAAGTAGATTAGGTAACCCTCAAAAGTAGCTTCAGGAAACCCTGGAATGTAGATTAGGTAAACCCCTAAAGTAGCTTCGGTAACCCTTTGGAAGTAGCTTTGATAACCCTTGAAAGAAGCTTCAGTAACCTTGGGAAGTAGATTAGGTAACCCTTTAAAAGTAGATTAGGTAACCCACGAAAGTAGCTTCGGTAACCCTGGAAAGTAGATTAGGTAACCCAAAAAATAGATGATAATGAAAATAGATTAACATAGAAATGATTAAAAAACGTAGAAGATATGTATAACAAGGCAGACAGGACATGCAGAAAGGAAACAGGCAGATTCACAGGCAGACAGGTGCTAGATAGAGAGTATGCTACGCTCTAGCAGCTAGCTAGCTAGCTATAGTCGCTAGATGATAGATAGATAGATAGATCGATATAGATAAGATAGAATAGAAGAGATAGACAGACGACCGGACAGACAGGCACAGACAGACAGACAGATAGAGATAGATAGATAGATAGATAGATAGATAGAGAGATCAGACAGAAGACAGACAGATAGACAGGAGGTAGATAGATAGCATAGATAGCAGACGACAGATAGATTAGATAGATAGATATAAGATAGATAGAGCTAGATAGAGATAGATAGGCAGGCTAGCAGGACGCGCAGACAGACAGAAGATAGATAGACTTAGATAGATCGATAGATAGATAGATAGATAGATAGATAGATTAGATAGAGATAGACCGACAGAAGAAGACAGACAGGACAGCAGACAGACAGACAGACAGATAGATAGAGATAGATAGATAGATAGATAGATAGCTGATAGATAGATTAGATAGATTAGATAGACGGATAGAAGAAGATAGATAGTAGATAGATAGATAGATAGATAGATGGGCAGGCAGCAGACAGACAGACAGGACAAATCGACTATCGTTAAAAATGGTGCTATTTTTCCCCAACCAATTACGATATTATTCCCCTTGAAAGCTAACATTGATTGGTTGGGACCAAAATAGCACCCATTTTAACAATAAAAACTTTTATTGAATATCCATGTTAGATGTTCAAATGTCTGCCACGCTAAGAAGGCCAAATGACCACATGTTTGCAGCCTGGTATATGCATCGTTGTAAGTGGTTCCACAACCCTGTACCTCATTGGCGGGTCTACAAAGTATAGGAGATAGTCGTGAACATGGTTGTAAACAGTAAAAGCCCCGATCCTGGTTAACAGCAGCAGGCCAGTCTAGGTCCTATAAAAAGTGGGTCACAATGGGGGAGTTATTTGGGAGGGTGGGGTGGAATAAAGGCACACGCACACCACTTCCATCTGCCATTCGCCATGGCCCATGAACTTAGAATCCAATGATGGTTCTATATTTATCTCTGGTAAGGTTTTAATGGTGCTATATTTGCTTTTTAGGAATATAAGTTATTTTTAAAATATTAGGGGAATAAAAAAACTGTAATTATTGCAGGAAAAAATCTGTGTTTTGATTTTTTATAAAGAATTTGTTCAGTCAAACAGCTTAGAGATGTGAGTTTAAAAGTGATGTGCTTGTCAGCAGTAGAAAGGGCCCCACATACCGACACTATGTTGTGAAAGGAGACTGTAACCGACTAGCCAAACTATGGTCCATCACAAACCTATGAAAGCTATGGACATTTCATCCTCAGGGGCTCCTCATACTTCTGGCGCCCCATTGCTGCATTTAAAACTGGCGGCTCTCACTAATTAAACCCCCAGTATCTAGTAATGTATAGGCTACCTGTTCCTGTAACCTTCAGGAAATACTGCATTTCCATATATAGTAACACCTATAACATTCTAGTAGCTATACTACGGGTACACACGAGAAGATTTTTTGGGCCAATTGTTGGTTGGACTACGGGTACACACAGAAGATTTTTTGGCCAATTGATTGGTTGGCTACTGCGTACACACGAGAATATTTTTGGGCCAATTGATTGGTTGGCTACGAAGGTACACACAAGAAGATTTTTTTTTGGGCCAATTGATTGGTGGCTACTGGGTAACACGAGAAGATTTTTGGGCAAATTGATTGGTTTGGCTACGGGTACAACGAGAAGTTTTTGGGCCAATGATTGGTGGCTATGGTACAATGAGAGATTTTTGGGCAATTGAGTGGCTACGGTACACACAAGAAGATTTTTTGGGCCATTGATTGGTTGGCTACTGGGTACACACGAGCAGATTTTTTGGCCAATTGATGGTTGGCTACGGGGTCCACAAGAGAAGATTTTTTGGGCCAATTGATGGTGGCTACTGGGGTACACACACAAGAAGATTTTTTTGGGCCAATTGATTGGGGGCTACTGGGTACACACAAGAAGATTTTTGGCCAACTGATATTTTCGTGTGTTTGATCGGTTGGGATGTGAAAATCTGTGGTGGTTTTGACTGGCGGGGTGTGAATGATGTCAGCGGCCAGTCAAAGGAGAAAGGGTGATAGGACATGTTGGTAAATCTTCCTATGAAACGACGATCGTGACTTTCGAGGGACGACAGTGTGATCGTCTCGGCTGACCACTTGATAGTTGCAAAACGGTTGGTGGGACAAAATGTCTATCTGTGTGTACCAGTCTATGGACATTGCCAAACAACGAAAAAAACTAATTAAAATATAACATTGTTATTAAATCAGGGGTCAGATTTAATAGAGTGGAATCATTTGTCTCTGAACAAAAAAATAAATACCCCTAGTGTGGAAATGGTAAAAGGTTTAAAATCTTTTTTATGGTGACAGACTTATCATTAAACCAATTAAAAGTAAATACCTCCTGCTGTTTAATTAAAAAAGTAAAATATAAGGGGAATTCAGCACAATGCATATGTTTTAAAAAATGGGACTTCTGATTCAGTAACCAGAATTTGCCCATCGGGTATTTGTCTGAACATAAATTAATGCTTCCAAAATAATGACTTCTGATTGCAGAACACTTATAGTGTCCGTATTGGTATCAGTTCTGGGTTGGTTCCAGTTGCTCAGTAGAGGTTTGAGCTATGTCGACCCAACCAACAGCAATCGAAATTACTGGTTAGGGACCTTCCAAGCAAGTGTGTCGGCTTGTGTGAAAACGAGAGTTGAACATAAGCTGCTGCCTTCCTATGAAAGGGGACACTGTAGTGAGTTCTGCTGCCTCACCTACTAAAGTGTGTCCAGGGCAATTCAACATAGTTGCAATGCTCAGAGTTCTTTGCACCCCTTTCAGACTGTCAAGAAGCAGCTCTTTTTAATTAAGACGCGCAGCCACGAAAAACCAATTGTCACTAAGAAGGGATGCAGTAGCCTGCAAATGTACAATTAAATCCACAGTGCTAATAATGTATGGGGGGGGTGGAACTTCTCCCTTATATTTCGCACTTGAGGAGTTTTATTCAACCTTTAATTACTAGAATATTTACAGGTTCTGGATTGCCATTTCCATTGCATTAAGTTGCATACCCAGGCAACCTCTGTTTTAGTAAGGGGGTTCCAGAGTATTTCTGTGCGCATTGATTTTGAGCACAAAATATAACATTAACTTTTCAGTTCCATTCATTTCAGCACTAGATCATACGCAAGTCCTGGGCTAGTTCATAGGACGTAACTTACTGAAACAGCCTAAATACGGTACGAAATGGGAGCCTCTGCTCATCTTGATAAGATCCCAGTTTCCCCTCCAGATTTTTGAATCTTAACAGCCAACATGCAGCAGATGGCTCTGGGCTCCCCCATCGTCTCACTATGGTATATGTCGGCGTCTCCTGCTATGGAACTGGGCCCAATGCAGAGAATTTAAGATGGACCTTATGACGTCCTTTAAAATTTTCTTCTACATATGTCTGAATGGAAGGATGGTTGTCGGGTTTGAGAAACATTTCCACGCCCTCATCTGAAGGGAGTTAAGGTTTTTTCCAATAATTTCCCTATCCTAAACAATTTTGATTCCTATTATAGGAGAATGAAACTGCATTTTTAGTACATTTACTTGTGATGTAATGGTCAGTGCTACAAGTATTGTTTTGCTTTCCATTTTACACTGAGCCCTTCAGGGAGCCTAATAGGTTATATCTTCTGGGCTTTTAGACCTAGGCACATTCCCCCCTTTAAAGATTCCCAGACTTACGGATCCAAAGAGGAGACCTCTGTGTGTTTATGGCATGTGCAAGAAACTTCCCCAGAATGCCTATCTTTTACTGCCTCCTGTGCAATTTGTTTCCTAACTACCTTTATCCACCTCTACACCCTAATGCGTGCTTGATATTTCCATCTCTAAATTTTTCTTGTTCTCCTAAGAGGAAGAATGAAGCCAATTATCAATGCCGTGGATGGGAGGTATGTATAAAGATTGGACCGACCCCATCTCCAAGTCCCCCATCTCCTGCAGATTTTTCAATGGGAAACTCAATTGGTTCATCTGATGGACTTTCAATCGTTTCGGCAAATTGAAAAACGCGACCGGAAAAACATCTGCCGCCAGTGTATGGTAGCTTTATGCTGCTCTAATTTTCACATTCTTCGTCCATAGCTCCTTCCATTTAATTTATTTAAATGAAAGTTCAATGAAAAAGATAATATTATTTTTAAATTATTTATATTACAAAAACTATGTCTTCATTTTCTTTTTTTTTTTTTTAATTTTTTGAAAAATGGAATATTTATCTTTTGCCTGTCCTGCTGAGGTCAGTAGTGAGTTGCCATTTAGGTTCTGAAACGTTTCTTCTTCCGGGATACTTTTACCTGTTACAGTAATTCTACCTCCCTTTCCTATCCCTTGATCTCCAGATCTTCTGAGCACTAAATTGACGGACAGCCAGTGGCAAGGCCATAATGAGCTCTATTAGGGTCAGTTACACTTATGATATGAACAGGAAACTTGCTGGATAAGGAGTTTAATTTTTCGAACGGTTTGTATTGCGCTGAAATTCCACCTCATATTTTTGTCTCACTTTTTTTTTTCTCTTTGGTTTCGTTGGCCTCTGCACCCGTTCATTGCTCAGTATATGGTAATATTCCCTTACAGGCAGCTGTGCAATGTAAATTCCTCCTTTACCAGTGGTTGCCCCCCTCTTCTATAACTTTCTACTCTGCTCAGTGGTCCCCACCCCCATTTCTGCACACTCCTATCCAGGCGCAGCCTTAATCTTATTATCGTTCTCTCTCTTTCACGGTGCATACAGCATATACAGTGCTATACTCTTAACCTTCACATTACATTATGTAGAGGCTGTATACAGTGGACGATGGTTTAAGACATCTGCAGTAGTGCATACTATAAGCAGAATCATATTATCCTGCTAGGGCCCAGTAAACCTCAGGGGGCCCATACAGAGCTGAAACAGAACTGGGAAGGGAAAGTTTAAGTATAAACTTTTTTGCTTTAATGCCGCATTTTGGAAGGGAAGTGTGTGCTGTGCTGTAGGATAAACTCAACAATCTTGCTATGGCAATGAAGAGGGCGTTGTGTTCTTTGACTATAGTTACCCTTTAAAGGTGGCCATACATAGGTTCGAATTACTTACCCGACCAAGCGAACTTTTTGTGGTTGGTCAAATTTGTTTTAGACTATAGATACCCTTTAGTATGGCTGCCGCGGGGAAATGGAAGGGTAGGTCAGACGTGTGGGTTCCTTGTCTGTGGTGGGGGTTGGGGTATCAAACTAACTGTTTTCGAATGTTCATGTTTGAGGAATGGACCCATAATAGTCAATGTGTCAAAATCACAGATAATGTGATAACGCTTCGCAGATTCCTTAGCTTAAGTAATAGCCGACCTTCTCTTATGTGTCCTGCACGTCTGGACGAATTCGTTTCTCTAGTTGGAAAATTGTGGGAGGAGATACAGTCCCATAAAGTGGAAGAATAAAAGAGAAGCGAAGAGAAAGAACAGCTATTTGGTTAAAATTTATTATGGTTGTTGTTTTTATTTAGGATCAACAACCCCAAAAATCTGTTTCTGGGAAACAATATATATTTAAAAGTAGCTATTTATAATTCTGGCTGTATAAATGATTATTGTTCTTTCTAAATCAGTACAATACGCATATCGAAAGAGAGGAAATCAGTGCCCTACCTAGGGCCCCATGTAATCTTAATCCATCAATGACAATGAGTAACACTAACTGTATCCGTACTTTGTATAAACCCCTTCTAAGCCTAGTTTACTGGGTTGGTTTTCTGTTCTTACCAATCCTCCAGTTTCTTGTTTACATCGTAGATCTACCCTGTGCTGTTTCCTTCTATTTTATTCACATTCCTGGCTATTCAATCTGTTCCCTATAGTGTGTTTTACTCTAATCTGTCTCCCCTTTTACTATTCTCTCTTCCTTGTCATCCCATCCCTCTGTCACATACAGAATATGTCTGGGAGGAATTGCTGGTTTTGACAGACCGGTTTGCTCTAAATCATTTTAATGCACAAACGGAGCAAGTTAATGAATAAAACCTTCAGATACAGAGGAAACAGGGTGGAGAGGAGGGGGGAGAATCTCAAAAAGGAGAAGGTAAAGAAATGAGAGGGATAAGAAAAATAATAACTAGGTGAAAACAGGACTGGTGTAAAAAAGGAAAAAAGTTTTTAGGATGAGGATAAAGAGAAGATGGTGGGGCAGAGACAAAAATAATGGTAAATAGGTGCAAAAAAACGATTGTACCCAAAAACCATGTCCCTCTCCCCTTAGTGGAAGTGAATGGTTTTTGTATTGCCAATAGATAGACATGTAACCAGTCATAATAGAGATATGAAATGTTAGGCAGGACTTTCAACCTTGTCCTGGTAAGCCTGTGTGTCAGATTTCTTGGTGGGCCCTAAAGGTGGGCCCTAAAGGCGGGGATCATTGCCCGACTGGACGGATCTCCGACGAACGGCGTTTCAGCTGATAAAGGGCCCATAACGGGCCAATTATCGCCCGAAATGGACGTTCGTACACGCCTTGCACGCGGGTCGGGATCTGCGTATTGAACGTGTGTACGAACCTAAGAGTACAAACGTTTTATTAGATATATTAAGATATCCGTTTACATCAGACCCTGTCCCAAGAGCTTACACTTTAAATGCCCATACACACTCCATGGCTGCAAGATGGTGCTTTCAGGATCACCATCTTTCGTGGGCAGGTTTCAGCTTGAAATCAACACAAGATACTGTAGGGTGGATGGAATTGTTGGGAAATTGTCGATCCGATGGAAGACTGTCATATCGCAGGCCAGTCTACGAACAGACAGCCATACACAGGTTTATATCTTATAGAACTGATGCCAGAAATACCGACCATGAATACCGGGCTTAAGGCACGTCACTTCCAACTTTGGGATATGTCTCTCCCAAGTGCATCTGATAAACAGCGGTGAATCTATTTTAACTTGATTTAAACATGAATTGTATAGTAATGAATGTGCTAAACTAAGCTGTGAAATAGTAACATATTGACAAGGTTGAATAAAAGATATATCCATCAGTCAACATTTATACCCCACCCACTATTTCTACTAAATGAAGATTATAGACAGGGCGAGGCCTACTGCACCCAACTGAAGCAGTAACCTAAGGGAGGGGGATCATTCTGACTCCAGCTGACAATAAAAACTAATCCTAGGATCAGCTTGGAACTTTATCTATTAATAACGTAAGAATCTGGTTTACTTTGATTCTAAAAAGAAATCAAACCCTCTCTTTAAACTATTCAATGAATGTGGCAGCACCAAACCTCTACTAGAAGGCAGTCCCCGGTTTCAATTTTTTTCTACAGGAACCTGGGATCCTGCTGATTCGACGGATGCCTTTTTGTCCTCAGGAGAGATCTATAAGTGATCTATGGGGATAATATGTAAGGCCCAATATCTGACTTTCCATAAGTAGCCCTAACGTAACTTAAATAACAAATAAACACAATACAGGAACTTGATTACTAGAATGAGGAGTGAACAACTTTCTATAAAACTCAGGAAATGCCAAGTAAAGGTGGCTATACATAACAATAGTCTTGGCATTAATAGAGGTGGTATGGGAGATGAACGTTTGATATGAGCGTGGTCAACCAAGACATTTTTGTGGCAACCCTCTATTTTGTTTCTCTAACAGTAAAGGTGGCCATACACTATTATGGAACGATTCAATAAAAGTTCTCTATTGTAAAAATCGTGCTAATTTGCACAAACCATCAGTTTAGCTTCAAATGTTAAATAATTGATAGTTGGTGCAAGTTTAGCCCATTTTTAAGAACTTTTATGAATCTCCCTAAATGTTAGACATCCTGCAACAATCAGATAGATGTGCCTGTACAACCGCCTGGCCAGAAAACGTGCAGAATGTCAGGTAAAAAACATGGTTTATCCTGCTCTTATAGACAATTTCATAGATGGGACAATCTATCAAATGTCTTATAATGTATGGCCAGCACAAGATTTGGTTTGTTGGCTTGTCTTCCTTTGACCAGCCTACCAAATGTTAAACTTTATGATATTGTATACATTGGGCGATTCCCAGTATTCTACATATTTTCTTTTGTGATGCTAAAATGACTTACTACCTCAATATTAAGCTTCTTTTTCTGTTCCTTATGGTCTTATGGTGTGTTGTGAGCCCAATCAAGTGTGAACTGTGCAATAAGGATTTGTTGTAGCAGAAGCAGAGGAGCTGGGAATAATGCACAAGCAGCACCAACAAAATATAACACTTGGAGATTAAAAATATGGATAAAGGTCTCTATTACATGGAAAATCAAACGAATTTAATTTATGTTAGGTTGGGTAAACACCAGCCAATGTTTCAGGTAACCGCCATATTTCCAAGTATCAAAATATCCGGATTGGATGAAATGGGCGATGGGGTATGACGGTAATCATGGAAGATAGGTGCCCCCGATGGGCAATCCAAGTCATGGCAAACTGTTGTGCCAAGAGGATTCGTCCCGAATACAAGATGCTCGACTAAGCGTTGAATGGTCGGCCAGGTGGAAGTGGGGGTCAACATGCAGACGCCTAGAATTTTAATTGTATTTGGAATCAAAGAATGTTCGGTTTAAAAAATTATATCACCTGTCCTGCCAATATCTAAGAGGAATGTTCAGACAATAAAGGTATTCGTGTTGCATCCCTATGTGTTCCACGACTCCTGGAGGAAAACTGGCTTTGTGGCGCTGGATGACAGCGTGTCAATGTTAACATGAAAGTAATACAGGGAACGCAATCCTAGCATGTAGATTTGTCAGTTGTTTAAAGTGCCTATCATTAGGGCGAGGAAAATCAGAGGGTAAGGCCTTTTTGTGTGGATTTCAGACCCAAAGAAGGGTTAAATGTTTTTTGCATACATGCCTGGTCTTGATTCAGTTAAAATATATCAGAGGAAGTACAGTTTTAATGTAATCATATGAAGACATTTTACAGCTAAAGGAGACTAAGCTAAAATTATAATGACTGCATAAATTCTAGCCTTCTAATAAAGCTGTATCTCTGCCTGGTGAAATCAGTGGCATATTGTTACTCGCATGTTTAATGATGTAGGGTTGTCATTCCAACTTTTACAGGAGTTAATCAAAGACTCAGTACCTAGATGAGCACAGGGATGCCAACCGGTCCCTCAATTGTTTGCAAACTGCAACTCACAGCAACCCTGTGTTACTGCGCCAGGGAATGATGGGAGTTTGCAAAACACCCGAAAGGGCCACAGACTGCTTATAACCCCCCCCCCTCCATAAAAAAAAAACGACAAATTGTTACTTAAAGGAATACTGTTGGCTGCAAAGATCCTGGAAATACTATAAACCTAGGAATTGCAGAGCTTTCCCTAAAATGCTGCCTTATTTTAGAGGTCTGCCCCGCCCCTTAGAAATGTGCCTGTGCCTGTGTTAGATATCTATTTGAAAACACAATTAAATGACTATGCCGGCAGATTAGACAAGTAAGGGCTGTTACTTGGGAAGAAAGCGCGTTTGCGGTGGGATATGATACTTTATACAAATATATTAATGGGCCATACAATTAACCCTCTGGTGGCTTGTTCACTAATCAGGCTATCAGAGGACACGTGGACATCCTTTATAAGGTGGAAGAAAAGAAGTTTTCATCTTCAGGTTTTAGGAGAAGGTTCTTACAGTGAGAACGGTGAAACTGTGGAACTGTCTTCAGCATATTGGTAATGGCAAGTCATGAATAACTTTAAAAAAGGCCGGATAAGTTCTAACAACTAAACAATATTGAGAATTACTGGTATTAATGCATATAGATGGTTGATCCAGGATATTTCCGATTGCCGTTTGGAGTCAGGAAGGAATTTTTCCCCCCTTTTTACTGGGGTTTTTTGCCTTCCTCTGGATCAACTGTTAGGTAGGGTAAAAAAAAAAAAAAAAGAAAAAGTGAATAGGTTGGATTGATGGGACGTATGTCTTTATTCAACATTAATACTCTGTATTTACTATGTAAATGGAATGGTTAACAAACGACTTGCGGATTGAGAACTTCGATATTTACTCGCGTCATTGGTATAAATAGACATTTACTCATGAATTCGATAGTTCGATATTTACTCGCGTCATTGGTATAATAGACATTTTACGCGGATTCGATATTCGAATATTACTCGCGTATTGGTATAATAGACTTTACTCACGGATTCGATATCGATATTAACTCGCGTATTGTATAATAGACATTTTACACGCATGGATTCGAGAATTCGAATTTACTATATTGGTATAATAGACATTTACTTGCGGATTCGAAATTCGATATTTACTCGTGTATAAGGTATAATAGACATTTTACTCACGGATTCGATAATTCGATATTTACTCGCGTATAGGTATAATAGACATTTACTTGCGGGATTCGATATTCGATATTTAACTCGCGTATAGTATAATAGACATTTTTACTCACGGATTCGATACGATATTTACTCGCGTATGGTATAATAGACATTTTACTGCGGATTCGATATCTATTTACTCGCGTATTGGTTAATAGACATTTTACCGCGGATTCGAGAATTCGTATATTTACTGCGCGGATTGGTATAATAGACATTTACTAGCGGATCGAGAATTGATATTACTGGTTATTGGTATATATAGACATTTTACTCGCGGTATCGAGAATTCGATATTTACTCGCTTCTATGGTACAATAGACATTTTACTCGGATCAGAATTCGATATTTACTGCGTATTGGTATAATAATATTTTCCCGGAGCGGATTCGAGATGGCGAAAAAGATATCTTACCGACGTTTGCGTATTTAAATATGCATTCCTGTACTCTAGTACATATTGATTAGAATAATTTTTTGCGAATTTGTTCGGTTTTCTTGATTTTGGAATTCTGAAAAAAAATTCAAATCAAAACAATCCAAAAAAGGGACATATAAAAGATTGGGGGGCAATCTGATAAAGTTCCAGTAAAATAAAGGATAAAAAGCATGGGTTGACTTACAAGTAGATGCGTTCAGAGCACAGGGGAAATGGTCTATGGGGACGCATAAACGAATATTTCAGCATCATTATTAAATCATACCCAAAAGACGAAGCCCTAAAACTCTTTTAAGCTCTGGAATGTGAGATTATAATCTGAATGATATCCTAAGTTACTCTACCAAAGAGAAGGTAACTTTGAGTATAGGCCGAGACTTGTAAACCCGCAATAGACGTACACAACGTAGCTCGTAACCTCATATGGTAACCATCGAATGTAGTTAGGTAACCCTGAAAGTAGATCAGTAACGAAGAAGTGGTTAACCCTTGAAAAGCGATTAGGTACACATAGTGCTTCCGTAACCAGAGAATTAGATAACCCTACAACGAGCTTCGGTAAACCCTCAAAAGTAGATTAGGTAACCCTGGGAGACTAGATATTAACAATACAAAGATGTTTGGAAGCAAACTCCAATTAGGCTAATAAAACTACATTTAGTGGAAGTGATACTGATCTGGGTCAAAACATACAAACATAGGGAAAAGATAATCAATGCACATTCCTAGGCCCCATTACAATCCATATTATTGCACACTGGCAATAGTATAAACAAAGGGTTTTCGTAGTACATTACTGTGATTCACATGAATGACAAAACTTACCCACAAAGTCAAGGGAACCCCAGTATTGAAGGCCTAACTTCTACACCTTTGTACTCAATTTACCATTAGTAAACTTTGCATTTTCTTCATAGTGTGTGCCACTGGACCATAAACAGTACCACTTCCCCCAGCCCTAAAGCTTTTTAAATGAGGGATGAGGCTATTCAATCAGTTGCGTTGTATTAAAGGCATAGACACTCTCACATAAAAGGCGAGTGTTGAGGGACGTGAGAAAGCCCCTTTGTATGGATCCAGTGCACAACTATGAGAAATGCAAAAGTTTGCATGGTATAATTGAATAAAAAGGTTAGAAGTTTAGGACTTACAGATGGGGTACCTGGATGGTTGGAAGGCTTTATTCCATGGATCACAGAATAATGTATACTAAAACACTCTTGTTATAAAGTATGCCAGTGTGCAGATAATATAAATATGGTATGGGCCTAGGATGGATGGATTATCGTGTTGCGAATATTGGTTATTAATGCTTCGTACTTGAAGTACTCGGAACCTTGGTAACTCGACTGGAAAGTAGATTAGGTAACCTTATGAAAGTGTATCAGACCAAAGTAGCTTCGGTACCTTGAAAGTATGCCACAAAAGGCTTCGATAACGATGGAAGTAGATTAGGTTAACCTCGAAAGCTTTACTGAAAAGTAGATGTAGGCTACCCACAAACAGTTAGCTTTGTTAACCTGAGGTAGTCACAAGTAGATTAGTGGTAACCACAAAAGTAGCTTCGAGAACCCTCGAAGTAGATAGGTAACCAGTCGAAGAGTAGCTTCGGTAACCTGGAAAGAGATTAGGTACCCCAAATTAGCGGTAACAGGAAAGATTCACCCAAAAAGGTAACCTTGGATGTTCGGTAACCCTTGAACGTAGCTCGGTAAATCTTGGAAGAGAAGTTTAGTTACCCTTTGAACAGTGATTAGGTAAAATTACCAGCAAGTGTTGGTAAACCCTCGAAAGTGCTTCAGTAACCCCTCGGAAAGAGTCAGTAACCACAAAAGTAGCCTCGGTAACCCTTGAAAGTAGATGTATAGAACCACGGAAAGTAGATTAGTAACCCTGAAATGATGCTTCGATAACCGGAATAAAGTAGTGGTAATACTAATGTCGGTGAAACCCTTGAAAGAGATTCAGTACCATCAAAAGTAGATTCTGAGACCCTTGAAAGTAAATTAGGTAACTCTCTAAAGAGATTAGGTCACCCTCTAAAGGAAGATTAGGTAACCCTCAAAAGAGATTAGGTAACCATCAAAAGGAAGCTCAGGCAAACCCTGGAATGTAGATTAGGAAACCCTAAAGCTAGCTTCGGTAAACCCTTTGGAAGAGCTGATAACCTTGAAAGAAAGAAAGCTTACAGTAACTGGGAAGTAGATAGGTACCTTTGAAAGGGTAGGGAACCACGAAAGGTAGCTCGGTACCCTGGAAAGGAGATAGGTAACCCACAAAAGTAGCTTCGGTTAACCCATGAAAGTAGGTGAGGTAACCTGGAAGTAGCTTCGGTAACCTGAGTAGACTAGGTAACCACGAAAGTAGATTCAGTAACCTTGAAGTAGTTGCATATAACACTGGAAGTAGATTCGGTAAACATTTAAAGTAGTCGATACTTAACCCACGAAAAATAGCTTTGCGTAACCCTCGAAAGTATCGTCTGTAAACATCGAAAGTAGATTAGGTAAAACCCAACAAAAGTAAGTAGCTCGGTAAACCCTCGAAGGAGATTAGGTAACCCTCGAAGTAGATTAGGCAAACCTTTGAGTAGCGTTTAGTAACCCTTGAAAGTAGCTTCACCCCGGTAACCTTGAAAGCAGATTAGGTTACCCTTTGAAAAGTATATTAGGTAACCCACGAAGCGTAGCTCGTAACTCACAAGTAGCTCGGTAACCTTGACGCGCTTAGGTAACCCTTGGAGTAGCCAGTAACCTCGAAAGTAGAAGAGGTAAACCCTCAAAAAAGTAAGCTTCGGTAACCCTCAAAAGTAGATTGGGTAAACCCTCGACAGTAGCTTGGTAACCCTCGAAGCAGAAAGCAGTAGGTAACCCTCAAAAGTAGCTTAGGTAACCCTCAAAGTAGATTGGGTAACCCTCGAAGTAGCTTCGGTAACCCTCGAAAGTAGATTAGGTAACCAACAAAAGTTGCCGGTACCCTCGAGTAGCTCGGTAACCCTGGAAAGTAAATTAGGTAACCCTTTGAAAAATAGATTAGATTAAACACAAAAGTGCTTCAGCACCTCAAAAAATCGATTAGGAACCCTTGAAAGTAGGCTTCAGTAACGTCAAAGTTTGTAGCTTCGGGAACCCTCGAACGTAGATTAGGTACCACAAAAGTACGTCGGTAACATTGGAAAGTAAGCTAGGTAACCCTCGAAAGTTAGATTAGTTAACCCTCGAAAGTAGATAGATAACCCATAAAAGTAGCTTTGGTAACCTGGAAAAGTAGATTAGGGAACCCACAAAGTAGCTTCGGTAACATTGA
>JAACNH010006983.1:0-15986 GCA_019447015.1 Hymenochirus boettgeri
CTGGGCGTTCCTATCCAATCACGCCCTTAACACTTGGCTGTGATATGCTAATTGGGATTTTCCAGGGTATATAATTGCCACAGATTCTTGTACAAGTCATTCTGAATTGAGAAAGCCAGTCGGATGACTAGCGAAACGTCTTCAAGAACTAAACTTCAAGTCCAGTTGATCTAATTGAATACAACAGATAATTTATATTTATCTTTTTCTATTATTTTATGTTCCGGTGGATTCATTTTATGTTTTATGGTTCCGGTGGATTCATTTTATGTTCCGGTGGATTCATTTTATATTTTATGTTCCGGTGGATTGTAAGATATTGTGCAAGTGACAAAAACAATGTGTATATTATAAATGTTCTAAAGCAGGGCTTGGTCACTGATGGCATGTAAACAAGGAAGCAGAGACTGATTGTATACCACTAGTGCATTGCTCTATATAATTAAGTAGGGATAATAAACTAAGGTCTTCACCCCATGGTATTGATCTTTGACTCTTTGATGTGTATTGACTAGATATTTAATAATAAATATTAGGGCACTGACACTACATATAAGTAAGTGGATTAGGAATGTCTTGTAGCCTCTGTTGCTTATTTTTTCCTGTGAAGTATAGGGTTTGATAATTTATTTATGTGACACTTTCCCCTGTGGTAAGTAAAGGTATAATTAGTTTGCTATTTTAACTGCACTGTATAAAACCTATGTTGCTGGATTGTATTGATCAGGCAGGTTAGTGAAGAGTACAGCAATGGCAAGCCTTTGAACCAGAGATTGTTTATTGCTAGGTAATGGCAAGAATGGAAGGGGGGAGATTTCAGAAGCATGCAGTAACGAGGACACCTGCTGGTATGTAGAAAGGATTGCAGTGTTGTGTAACAATCTGGTAATCTTAAATTACTTGTATAAAGTGTAATAATCTTTATAGCGCACAAAATGTTATTGCACAATAAAATAGAATCTCTTTTGCCACTCAGGTCATTGCTATCTTTTCGGAACCTCTAAATTTTACATAGGGTTTGCTTTTGTGCAAAACAAATCTTTGCATATAGTGAAAATATAAAACACATTTACTTCTTGTGAAAAGCGAGTATACAGTAATGTGCATGTGAGTGAACTGTTATAGTTTGATTATCTGTTTTAAAGATGTATGGTGCAAAGATCTGAAGCATGATTTTCTGACAGATTGTACCTCCTCTATAGTTTATCAAAGCAGGCTGTACTAGACCCATCCTAAATCTCTGTACACACGTCCGATTTGTAGGATGAGGACGACACCCAAGTGCGTAAAATACAGTCATTCTCACAGGCTGTTGCCGCTGATAGTGTTGCGTGTGTATGCGATCATTCGGGCGCCATTCCTTGATCTGTGCGGCCTCGTACTTCAAATTGAACATGTTTACGGAGCTTAAAGGACAACTAAAGCCACAGAACAACACTGAACCAGAGGGCAGAACATGTTGATATAAAACCAGTAATCTGTGTCTTAACTCTAATTTTGATACAGGTGCTGGGAAATTTACCTAAACAATATATGGTTTGTGCTTTACGTCACAGCATTCTAGAATCACACAACTGGGTCAACGACCATTATGTTCTGCACATGCTCAGTCCTTAGCTATGGCAGAAACAAGTTGCAGTTGGTCACACCCATTAATAATCTCTAGCCAATCATTTTACAGGACAGATAAAGCAAGAAAGCAGGTGACTTGAGGTCAGGAGGTGTGGTCTGACACTGCACATACACACAGATACTTCATCCAGTTCTTAAGGCTTACATTTATCTTAATACAATTTAATGAAGTGGAATTTTATAGCTTATTGGTGTTTCTAGGGGGGTTGTTTTCAGATTCTGGAATATAAAAAATTGGGTTTAGTTCTCCTTTAAGGAACACTTAAAGGGTGTAGTGCTGCCTTAAATGTTTCCGTTTTGTTTCTCATAAAAGGGGGAATTAACACATTTGTTGTAGCATTTTTCCCCTATTTGAATCTTAATTTTTTTGTTATGTTCTTATCCAGAAAATTAAGCCGCAGTTCCTAATATTTCTATATCAATTGCTAGATGGAGAAGTTTGTACTAAAATACATACAGGGTTATTCAATAAAAGTTCTTATCATTTAAAATTGGGCTAATTTTGCCCCAACCAATCAAATCTTATTTAACATTTGAAAGCTAACATCTGATTGGTTGGGGCAATATTAGCACTATTTTAAACGAAAAGAACTTTTATTGAATCTCCCTGATTTTATTTTATAAGCTAAATTCATGATCAAAAAGACACCTTTGTGAAAGCGGTAAGGCCTACTACAGCAAAGCCTGGTTTTACTTTCATTGTCTCCCCTACACTAGCATGGCAGGTAAGATCTTCCCTCTTTCACTGAGTAAAGCATGTTGAGCCAGCCCTTTCTAGTGGAATAATGTATTCATAGTTGAGTGGAATCTAGTAGTTTCATTTTAACCTCATACTAGATGACACCAAATTACTAAGTGGCTCTTTCTACTGTTTAGTATTGGGCTATTTTACTGTGCTATATAGTTATAAATATTTGTCTTCTTATGTTTTCAGTAGTTGCCATCAGATCTCTAAATGTGGTACATTGTACTTGTTTTGACAATGCATTGATTCTGCAACCAAATGTAAGTTAAGTATAATGTAAAATAAGGTAGGATACAGGGCAGCTTTTTTTTTTGCTAGCTTGTGTTGGGTGCAATTCAAATGGTGTAATGTTCTGTGTTTTTATTTAGTTGAGGTTATAGTGGTAAATAATGAAAGGACAAGGGAATTTTTATGTGACTTTCTATATAACTATCTTCTGATCAACAAGAAGAAAAAAAAAATGCTTACAGGGAGGTGTGATATTTACCCTTCACACTCATCCTTTTGGGTTCCCGTAATACAGTTATTAGCGTTATTTACAGTGTCGTGGGAACCCAGCAGTTAAGGAACCTGGAGGGCAACAGCATAATTTTAAATATGTTTTTGCACTTCTTTGTAGTGCAAAATTGAATGATAGGATTATTACTTCAGCTGCCTGTGCTGTTAATATAAAACAGTGCAGGCCCCTGAAAAATGAAGTTAAATCCATGCTATCCTGATATTACATCAGGATGCATGGGTTTAACTCCATTTTACCCTATACCATGGGATATTACATCTCCCTGTTAGTCTTTATATGAAGCATATGTCACATGATGTTTTTTGTCTCTTTCAAAGACATGTTGTTGTTTTTTTTACATAATTCGGTGAATGTCTCCTTAACTACTAATGAAAAATATTCTTATTAAAGTGTTCTCAACTACATTACACAGGAATACAATATTATTATTTAATATATCCAAGATGAGGGGGCCGTTGAAATAATAATTGCATATATTTGTATTCCCTTTCAGCATCTATAGAGATTTTTATGCTTCAGTTATTATCTTCAAACTGTCTAGAGGTTTGCGCATTTAAAAACAGACAAGTTGAAATTGGTTTCGTGAAGGGATTTACTCAACACTTCTTTTGTGAATAGACAATGCTTTTAACAGCATATTACATGTTGGAATTAACAAACAAAGCCATTGGAGGGATGTCAACATAAATTTAAGCACCTAGCCCTAGCTAGAATTCTGTATATTTAATTTTTAGTCACTTACAGTGTGAACTATTTTTCCTATTATTTTCACTGTGAATGGAAGAGTTTTGCTCAAATGGATGTTAAACTTTCCCATGTGCCTTACATTCAGTGATGACCATTTTACAATGGGCTCATTGAAAGGGGCAATTAATGAGAGTCAGAAGCCAACAATGTTAGACAAGAATGGAAATAAATTGTACCACTACATATGTGTAAGCACTAGAGCACTAATAGCTACCTCCTGGAAATCACCATCTCCAACAAAGGCCCAATTAATTAACAAAATTTGGTGGCTCTATTATAATGTAAAATAGGTATTTGTAGCCAGAAATATGGTAACTAGATATGAGAAAATTTGGGATGCATGGTTGATCCATATGGACCTACCCACTAGTCATGAAGACAATAACGAACAAAACAATACTAGGAGGGCTGGTCTAGCTCAAAGAGAGAGAGTCAGAAGCCTATAATGGAGTAGTCTTCTTTTTTTTTTCCCCTGAAGATATGAACAGTTTAATCTACCCAAATGAAAAGCTAGACATACACCAGTCATTAGTTTTGAGCATCTCGATCACTTTAAATTGTTTTCCCATTTGCCCTTCTTTTCGGTAAACTGCTTGTCAATCTTTATGAACTAAAAGTGATCTGACCAGTTAAAAAAAAATACAGCTGCTCTAATTCATGGCTACATAATTTTCCATTAGGAAGTATATGTTGGGTACACCAATGTACGTCTGATCTAGTCATGTATGGCTACATAAAATGGGAACTGGTCTCCAAAGAAGTTACAGTTTTCTGTAAAACCCAGACGTGCTGTGCTAAAAAAGGGGGCTAAACTGGCGCTTACCATTATTGTAAAGGTTAGCACAAGTTTAACTTCGTAATTGCACCAGCTGCACGAGTTTTGTAGAAGACACCCGTGCAACCGGTGCACTGTATTTAATTAAGGATTTGCACCACTTTTAACTCCACAATTTAAGAACAGCAAATGGCTGGTCTTAAAGTGGTGTTAGGATAAAGCCACATTTGCCCGGAGCAATTTGCAAATCTGGGTAAACGACATAAGGAACATTTGTTTTTGATTCTGGACAGTATATATGTTTCAGTGATGTGATTGGTGCAAATATTTAAGGCAATGAAATGGGCTTTTCATCACCCAACAGATTGGTCTGCATTCACTAAGCTAAATATCTCTTCAGGTGTTCAGAGATTAGCTTGACCCGCTAGTTCTCAGAGGTAACAATAAACTGTAACTTCTACTTTCTAATTTTTAATTAAACCATTGACTGTACAACTTCCAAATACCAATACACTTTAACTAGTTCTTTTTTTACTCAAATCTATAAAATAAAAACCCGTTTATGGTCTGCATAAGTTTCTTTCTAAGAAACTTATGCAGACCGTAGTCTTTCTAAAATGTATTATTTTATGTGGACAGATAGTGATTTGTTGATTTTGAATTATGTTGGCTTCATGTAGACAATGTGTGTATAATAGATTGCTGGGGTTTTAAACGCCATTGATTGTTTTTTAATTGTAACCAGAAACAGTTCTGGTCTTTGAGTGGGAATGGGACCAGTCTGACGCAGCAAGATCTAAAGCAAAACCCATAGCTGAGGACCTAGTGTTTTTGGTCTTCAGGAGTGGTGGTTAGCACAGAATAATTGCATTCAAGTTGCATTTGAAGTCATAGCTATCCAATACAGCTATAATTTAAGAAGTACAAAAAAGTAACTGTAAATCATTAATTATATAAATTAGTACTGAAAGCTTTACCTTTCTGTGATGTTGTGTAATAACATTTCAGAAGGAAGTACAAGCTTTCACAGAACACATTAATGCGGTTGACCAAAACCTCAAATTTACAAGGGAAGAGGTACAAAACAACAAACTGGCTTTCTTGGACTGCTTGGTAGAAGTCAGGGAGAATGGTAAACTGGAAGTAGAGGTTTACAGAAAACCAACACACACAGATCAGTATTTGATGTTTGACTCCCACCACCCTTTAGATCACAAGCTGGGGGTCATCAGAACCCTGCAACACAGAGCTGAGAACATCCCCACTAGCACAGAGGCGAAGGCTAAAGAAATGAAACATCTCAGAGGAGCCCTTAAATCTTGTGGATATCCAGACTGGGCCTTTGTCAAAAGAAGCAGAAGGAAAGAAAAGAACACGAATACCAACAGTGAAGGGGAAAAGCAAGACAGGAGAAAGAACATGGTCATTCCCTATGTAGCAAGGGTCTCCGAGAAATTAAGAAGAATTTTCAAAAAACACCGTATCCCTGTCTGCTTTAAACCGAGCAACACGCTGAGGCAGCAATTGGTACATCCGAAAGACCCAATACCGAAACACAAGAAAAGCGACATCATATACGCAGTGCAGTGCCATGAAGAATGCTCTAATTTGTATGTGGGGGAGACCAAACAACAACTGCATCAACGTATGGCCCAGCACAGAAGAGCCAATTCCTCGGGTCAGGACTCAGCCGTGTACCTGCATCTTAAGGATAAAGGACACACCTTTGAAGATTGTAATGTTAACATATTGGTAAAGGAACGTGACTGGTTCAAGAGAGGTGTTAAGGAGGCCATTTATGTGAAAATAAAGAAACCAAGCCTAAATAGAGGTGGGGGGTTTCGACACCATCTGTCTGCCATGTACAATGCTGTTTTGACACCTTACTCTGGGCGTTCCTATAACACCTCTTAGCCACTATCTAATCACACCCTTAACACCTGGCTGTGATATGCTAATTGGGATTTTCCAGGGTACATAATTGCCACAGATTCTTGTACAAGTCATTCTGAATTGAGAAAGCCAGTCGGATGACTAGCGAAACGTCTTCAAGAACTAAACTTCAAGTTCAGTTCATCTAAATGAATACAACAGATATTTCAGGAGGAAATCTATAAATATTCATAAGAGACAGCTACCACCAATTGGCCACAAGTCACACATATACGGTACTTAAAATCAATAATTCCAGATTCTCCCTGTCATTGTGTACTTAAGCCTGTTTGGTTGTATATAACAAAGAGCTATTATTGGCTTCCTACATCCCTAAATCCTTAAGATTTAAGGCTTACATTATAGACCCAGACATGCAGTCACCTTTTGTTCTTTTGCTTGATAGTCTATTTTTTTCTTGTGTAAGTTAACAGTATTGTCTACATAAAATAACACAGGTTAACTCAAGACTATATGCTGAAAGCCATTATACTACATTTTAAATAAGAACAAATATTTACAAATAACGTAAAGGGAATAAAGCTCCATGACCATTTATATATTTAAATGGAACTTTAAAGGTAAAGTCCTGTGAGGTTTGATTATTTCTTAGTTCCAATATAATTTCTGTGAGGAGCACCAGCACAAACAGTTCTATTTAGTTTCATCCTGGACTTTCCTAAATTGCCTTGGAATATAGAGAACACTAGAGACACTGTGTATAAATATGTAAATATGTAATACAGGAAGAAAGGAAGTTTAGTCTTTAAAAGGTATCTATACTTACAAAAAAATTGAATTTTCAAAAATTATACAATTTAGATACAGCAAGATACCACTACTTCAACAGCAAGATCCCACTACTTTTTCCCGATTTTAAATCTGAGCTGTAGATCCTGAGAAATCATCATATTATCACAGGGAAAGACCTGTCACTCCAGGAGCAGAGATTGTAATATGTGACCCATTAATGACCTCTTACTAGGATCGTTAGCTGTCTGACAGCACACTTTCTGCAACAATTATAAGAATCAGCAGTGAAAAGAAGGCAGGGGGGAGGGTGAGGGAGATGTGTAAGCAGAGGCTGTGCAGAACTTATAAGTGTCGCAGACACCACAAGAAGGCAGTGAGTAAGGGAGGATGAGGGCAATTAGGAGTACTTACTAAACATTAATAATTTAATGACAAAGCAAGCACAGATAAATATGGGAGTACCACCATTTTACTTTTCTCAAATTGTAGTTTCAGATAATGTAAAGTTGTTTAAATGAGTATAGTGACCCTTTAAGTTCGGATAGTTAAAAAAAAAAAAGAATGTTGCATGTTACCTGTATTGATACATAAAATTAAAATTGATCCAGGGAAGTTTATGATTGACACTTTTGACAGGATTGACAAGAATTTTCTTTACCCTTCATACTACTTTTTTACCCTTCATACTTTTTTTTTTGCCGTTCTCTGGATCAGCAAATGTGGGTATTGCTGAGTTTGACTAGATCGATGTCTTTAATCAACCTCAGCTACTAGGTAAAGAGTGCTGAAGCCAGGAAGAAGCCTGGCAGAAACCGTTTTCTGTGTATTGGCGCTCTTTACAGAAGCAATTTTGGGAGGTAGGAAAGCCCCAGGTATTTCTCATTTTAACTGTTTTTAAAAAAAAAAAAAAAGTTTACAAAAGTGTGGGTGCTGGTTGGACAAAAGAAACCGTGCAGTCCAATAAACTTTGTTAGATCTCTAAAAAAAATAGAAATAATTAGTTAATTGTACCTGTATATTTAAATTGCTTTACTTGCATGTTAATATTTTCTATTTATCCAAATAGATAAATTGATTGTTTTCTTGTGTCACGGGGGACACACAAAAAAAGGTTGTAAATAATCATAAAGGTGCTATTTCTTTTTATTAAAAAGAACTAAACCCAAAAAACAAAGGCAGCTCCACAGACTCTATAAGTCCACACTGCAACGCACAGGAATCGCGCACAAAATTGCGAGCGTTATCGCATGCAATCGTGTGTGAGATTGTTGTGCATTTTGCGTGTGCGATTTTGCTATTTTCCGTTATGGAAATGCATGCATTAACGCACCAAAAATGGTGAATGCATGCGTTGCAAAAACACGAACGGATGCGCAATCGCAGGCGACTCTAAAAATCGTGGGAATTTTCGCGTTCCTGCGATTTCCATTTTAGCAAAAATCACGAGTGCAAAATGCGCTAGTGGGGCCCTAGCCCTTACTGTCACTTAGTAAAACTATTTGTCTCTCACTTGTGAATTCAGTCTGTTAGTCTAGAAATCATTTATAGAATATTTCTACTGGCAATCTATGATGTCACAGCTGACTTCTAGTGTTGCCTCTTCCTGGTGGTCCTGGACCCAAAACTCCTTCTGCACATGCTAACTGGCTACCTTGTGTTTGCTTCCCACTCCCCTTATGCTAAGCTGCATGAAACAGTTGAACTCAGAGTCCCCACCTGCCAGTGTCTCTCAGCCAATCATCAGAGATAGCAGTGAATATTATTAGCTGGTTTTCCTGCTTAAACAGAATGGGGGAAGGTGTTTTTTTCATATGTATACTTTCATATAAACTTGCAATATTTACAGCTATGTTTTACCTGCAATTTATTGTTTATGTATCGGATTCGGCGGAGTGAAAGCCATAGGTTGAGTGTCTGGAAAGTGTGTAGTGACTTGGTAAGAATGGGTTAACTATTGGTATTAATTCTTGCAAAGGACCAATAAAAATACCACTCCACCCTGGAACAGTCCTATTGTTTATATTACGATTAGTAAAGCATGGAACCAGATCTTCTTTTCCAGACAATGTGTGGCCGAACCGTGTATCTGGAATTCTCTTCAGCTAGGAATATGTAAGACAGAAACCAATATTATATTTGTGAATGGAAAGGAAGGCCCCTTAAAATGATACCCAACATGGATCCCTTATTCCCTTTTCCAAGGCAAGTTATTACTATCTTTGGAAATATGGATTACACACAGGTCATGTTTGTTATTGGAGGAATTGATAATTAATACAGGAGAGGAATATGTGGTCAATATCCCAATACAATGTACATATCTACATTCATATGGAATCTGCCTACTGAGGGGGAATGAATGCTTTTGGCTAGTCGTAAATCTGGATATTCTTAGACACTCCCACCTCATGCATAGCCAGGAAGGGGGGTGGTTCATCAAATGGTTTAAAAATCCTTGTAGCCCCTATAACTGTGTTCATACTGAGGGGACATTCTAAAACCATGTGTATGGACCCGGTGTTTCTTCCTGCCCCGGGATACAGCACTAATTCTAGTGAGTAGGGTCTGTGAATATTTTTATCCTTTTTATTTTATATGACTGTTGTACCTATTGTATGTCATTTTATTATAACACCATTTTCTTTTATTATTGTATTATATGTACTGTCCACCTTTTGGAATATTAAATCTAAAATTTAATAAGTTCTTTGATGCTCTAAAAGAACTCAGTTAGCCTCTGATAAGTTTATATGTGGTTGAATGGAGTGTTTTGCAATGTAAATGCTAATTAACTCTGTGACTGCTTGTGAAGGACTGATGCAAATTAACCAGTTAGTTGCTGGAGTGAATGGTGTAGTGTTAACTATTTAGCTGCCATCACAGGGGTGTGCATAGTCAGTGAGAGTCAAGAGTGTTTTTGGGGGTGCTTTAATGCCATAACTTAAAGTGGTGGCAGCTTGTACTGATTGATTGGTCAGATCACGTGCCCAGCGAACTGATGTTCGTGACAGTGAGACATTATTATTTCAGATCTGTACACACTAGATACCCAGACCTATATACATCACACTACAACACTGCTACTAGGAAAGTGCTAATCAGTGAACACCACCAACTTGAATATTGATAATTCAATATATTCCTACATCATAAGGGTTAAGGGTGGGAGAGGAAAAAACACACAGGTGCTGAAAATGTAATCAAGGCAAAAGTACTGTCAGACAAGGGAAAATGTCAGCTTCAGAGTTGGGGAACAAACAGAACCTAAAATGAGCTCATAGAGGAATGCTCTATGCTGAGAAGGATGTTGAGGCAAGTCTTACTTTCTAACTTAAACTTTGATTTTTTGGGGTTCAGTTCTCCTTTAAAGGTGACCACACATTGGCTGAATACATTACAGTCTACTCAAACATGGCAATAGCTGATACTCCACACAAGCAGCCTTTGACCTTTCATCATTGCCTAAGATTATTTGCAAATGATAGTATAGAACAGGTCCTTTCCAAGTTGATGGATGTGCCTACTGATATATTAATGTGGGGTATTGCAGACCTTTTTGTTTTGGCAAATGATTTTGTAAAGTGAATTAGCCAATTTATGTGCGCAGATCATTTTTATGTAATGCACAAGATAGTTTTGCATTGTTAGTAAATGTCTAGTATTATAAATTTTGACAAAAATTCTTCGCTTCATGCTGAAAAATATTAGTTTGTGTGTTATTTTGTGAAGAAGTAATAGTTTTCTCTTTATGAAAAATATAGAAACTGACAACAACATACAAACTAACAATAAATATATTTACTTAATGAACATAATAATGCTCTGCATTACTCTTCCGTTTAGCAATGTGAATGATGTTCTGAAGGGCAATTTAACAATAACAATGCAGTTACTTTTCAATTTTCAAGTCTTGAGACACTGTTTACATAATGATTTAAATTTTATGTATGTAAACATCGGTTTTCAAGTTATCATGCTGCATATGCCTATCACAGACTCTTTTGGGATGTAATTGCTAGCAAAGTGTTAGATAATCAAGCAGATTCCTATATTTTTCAAATCAAAGTAGGTGTAGTATAAAAAGTGAGCAGCCTGGAAGCGAACAGGCGTAAAAAACAAAATATAGCTTAAAATATTACTTCCTCAATTATATAGAGTATAATACAATCTAATATTACCTTTTCTCGGAAATGTGAGATTGCAGCTATTTGCGTACCAGAAGACATGGCTTATTTTCAAATGTTTAGCTAATATTTTGTTGACAATTGCCCTCTTATTATTCTTTACTTTGATGTCTTTAGGCTTATGTAGAAAGAAGCGACTGGTTTTCTTTAGGAACGTAAATATTTAATTTAAAGGGAAACTAAAATCTCCAGACAACATTGCTTCATTAGGAAGAATGCATTCACAAAGATACAAAAAACTGTGTTTCACCTCTCCGTTTCCTGTGGATGCTGGGTGATTTATGAAATTAATCTGTGGTTACCAGGGGTCATCAGTACATTTTGCAGCCTGGAAGCTGACCGTGAATCATGTTATAGCTCATGGATGTAAGAAACAGAGTATTAACTTAAAAAAAGTAAAAAAATAAACATAAGTATGGGGAATTGTACCTGCAATTTTTCTATATTGTGTCTTGCTAAAAAGAAAGCTTTCTACCTTTATCCCACAAGGGATACTAGTTGTGATATTGGTACATATAGAATCTTTATCTATTGTTACAAACATTATAGAAACAAAAATGTAAATGTCTGGGGAGTTGAACCTTTGCTCAATGGTCTGCTTGTTTCCAAAACTAGCACTTTAGCAGTGCACCACCACTGCACCTGCAGAAGAAGCAAGTTTCTTACAATATATAGAAAATTGGGTTGTTGTACATCCATATTAAAGTGCAACCAAAAATATAATCAATACAAAAAATTTAATTCTAGTGCACAAACCATTCTAATTGCATATTGGCTACCTCCATAAGGTTGCTACTACAAACTGTCTGCTAAACCCTGGATAAATAAAAGCAATTAGTTAAATAAGTTGGGCAAATTATTTTAAGCCCAGTCACCCCGTCAAGGTTGCTTTCTTTAACTGGGTCCTAACATACTGGTACTTGCCTTTTTGGCTGCATGAGCTGCATGCAGAAGAAGCAAGTTTCAGTAAATGTCAGTAAAATCAGTTTGTATTGCTCCAGAAAGGCTGTCAGCAAATTGTACATGTGTAGAAACTTTTATATTTTTCTAGAAACATGATTGAAACAAACAAACAAAAAAGCAATAAACTCAGGCAGTAGTCTATGCTGTGTTGTTTCATAAACTAGGGGATTTGAACTAGTGACTTTGTGTTCCTAAAAACACGGTATTTACATTGTGCACCACCAACAACTCAACAATGAACACGGGTACATTTAGAAACTATCTTTCACTAGAAACAGAAGCTAGAAACTCTGTGCATAGAGACAGTGAATCCTGAGGTCAGTTGTACTGGCAACAACATGGAAGCCTTCTTAGTTATAGAGTCTATTAATTACATGTACTAACGTCACTAATACATAAAATAAAATAGGGAGAGAATAAGGCTTTGCAGCTCCCCTTCCTTATTTATGTGTACTAAATGCAACTTACTAGAGACGAATTTTACAATATACTGTATAGGTGTTCTGGGGAGAAAAATGTTCACATTAGGAGTTTAAAAAATTAAGTTCAGTTCTCCTTTTTAAAACAAGCAGTTAAGATGAAAAGTACCAGGGGCTTGGAGGTAGGAATGATTAGTCTTGCTTCCTTATATTGTGTTGAGGAGCGCCAGCACAAAAATAAGATATTTTGCTTCCAGAGTGGAACTGGGCTGTGAGAAGCACCTTTTGATTGTGCCCTATACCCCAAAGGACTGAGTATTGGAGTGCTTCTGCCCCCTGCTCATTTGCCACACAACTGAGGGGAGGTGCTGACGGGTAATGTCTATAGCTCCCCAGGCCAGTTGGTGTTTTTGGAGCTGGGTAGTTTTTTTTTTTTAAATATTAAACTGCTTGTAAATGTTTTTGTCTTACCAGCACTGCCAAAATATTCCCCCTAATTAATTCTTACTTACAATTTTTTAAAGCCTCTTTCATTACGATTTTTCTACTTTTGCTTTCATTACTTCTACTCTAACCTCCTTGGCTGTTCTTTTAAAATCCTTTAGCACTCTCCTTAGAAGGGGGACACATAGGGCTATGTGAAACATCTTCCCTGACATGAAAGAGCAAGATGTGTAAGGATGTTACTGTACATTGCCAAATCTATTTATCGTCATCAGCCTGTTAATCTTGCTTCATAAAAATCACTGTATACCTTTCTATTGTTGTTAAAGGTGCAGTCCTCTGCTTTAGCTATGACAATGCAAACATGATTGCCTTCCCTTTGCGATTGATGTAAAGGAGAGTACTGTTTTATTATACACTCAGGTCCCACTGTGATATAAATGGTGCTGTGGGCTGAACAGCTGCATTAGAAATTGAAGGCAATATATTTCAGCCCACATTTCTCCTAGCTGCTTGTAAAGATTGAATTGCTCATTTGACATTTATAACACATTTTCCTAAATTTATGATTTATAATAATTTGCTTTCAAATTAAATTGCTTTGTTTTTCTGGTTTTGTGGTTTTATCTATTTCTCAATGCAAAAAAATAGTATATTTTTTGAATATATAAAGTAATTTCTCCATGTTTCTGTCGTTAAATCTAAACATGTTTGATTATCCTCATTCAGAGCTACTGATATCATAGAACTTTACAGGACTAAAAATGTCTTTGAAAACGACACTCTATATTCTACTGCACCTGTATACTGTAAGGATAAAACTATTATATGTGCAGGTGATATAATGTTATAGAAGACCAACACTTAGTCTGTTTGGCTATAGTAATACATTTACTTTAATGCCATATAGTGGTAACATTTACTTTAATGCCATTTACTGTATTGCTATTTTACTATTTATTGGTGTTTTTAGAGGGTATATCTGGTGTGTAAAAGCCATCCAAAAAAAAGAAAAGAAAATGGCAGGCTTGTATAATCAATGATATAAACTAACAATTCTTCTTTGAAATATTCCCCACTGAAAATGTACACTTTTTTTTTTTTATAGGGTTGTCATATATGACTTGTCTCAAGTTGATCAGTCCATTTGATGTTTTCAAATTCCCCTTTAAGCATAGAATCCATCCAAACCTTTATCGGCTGGTCATTAAATTTTACTCGTAATCATTTCAGGTTACGGTTATTCAGTATCTTATTCAGTATCTGTGTTTTCGGTTTCTGATTTTGCAATGGTACATTGCAAACAAGGTTTTTATACTTTTAGAAATGGTTTTAGACATTATAAAAAAATTTCAGCTCCCATATTGAAAAAACTCTTGGTGGAGGGCCCTGGTTAGCAGTGTAGCCCTATAGATGTGGGAGATACCCATATGGAAAAATAACAATCTATGTGAAAAAGAAAAATAGGTACCAGACTAGAGAACTGTATCTTTTTTTAATGCTATTTTTGGGCACCCCCATGTAACACATTGACTATGCTGATATGTTTGACTGATTGTTATACACTTGGTTTACTGTATTTCTTTATAATTGCACTGTAACCTGTTGGCAGATATATTTTGTTTTTTGTTAATACATCCCTATGTATAAAAAAAGCATCTTTAAAAGCATCAATTTTTCCACCCATGACCTCCTTCAAAATTACAATTTATATTCTGATAGAGACCCCCCCCCCCCCAATCCTAAGAACATTGTTTTAACATTGCCCAGAACTGCACACAAATCTAGCTACAGTATTCATCCCTGTTGGATTCATTGAGAGCAGGGAAAGCTCAGTGAGCTTTCACACACTCAGCTGAGCTTTCCACACAATGGACTAGCCTTCAGGTAGACCTTTAGAAATGTTACACAGGCATCTTTTTCTGATTTTTATGTCAGTCCTTAAAAATAAAGAGCCGTATTTATAAAAGAGCCAGCCATTTTTTGATATCTCTATTTCAGACAGTGCAACAAATTTTTTTCATTAGAATTCACACAGAACTTGTAAAGTAGCAGAATTATGCAGTTTTGTGCAGGAAATCGCATGAAATCTGGGATAGGCTAAAAATTATTTTGGTGAAAATCTAAAAAAGTAGCGTAACTACCAAATTAAGCTAGTACATACACAGCAGTGCATTTTACTTTAACTATAGTCATGAAAAAATACTTTCCCTGGACACTTTTCTGCATTTAAATAAATAAATATTTGTAGTTAAGTTATTAAACTTGGGGGGAGGGGGGAGAACAAAAGAAAAGAAAGCTTAGAAAAGTAATTTCTAAAGTAAGTCGGGGTTTAAAAACTGTGACTTTGTGTTTCTGAAACAAGTGCTTTAGACTAGTTAACAACCACAGCATACACAATGACCGCAAGATCATTTAGAAACTTGCAGTGTTATTCAATAAAAGTTCTTATCGTTAAAAAATGGTGCTAATTTTGCTCCTTTTGCTAGGAACAGTAGCTTTCAAGGACTTGGAAAGGACTTGTGGAGATGTCTGCATGTAAAATAGATGTATAGAGATCGTGAATAGTGGGGTGAGTGTTCATGGCCAGTTCTTTGAACACTGCATGAGCTGCGAGTTTGGCTGGGGTACACACGGTAAGATATTTTCAGGCAAATGACCAATAGTGGCGTGTATCGGTCGGTCAACCGAAAATATCTTACCATGTGTGCGGGGTGGCCGTGACCAAGCTCAGTCACCTGTTCGTCCAGATCGGACCCGCTGTTAAATCACAGGCAATTGTGCGTTTCCCTATGGCACACTAAATGCCAACTGCGGCCACTGTTGCCGCAACCACAATAATTTGCCCGTGTGTACCCAGCCTTACAATGGG
>JAACNH010006984.1:0-15985 GCA_019447015.1 Hymenochirus boettgeri
GCCAGGGATATAATGCCAATGAACAGTGGTGAGAGACCTTATTTATACACAGGGTGTGGAGAGACATTTTCGCCTTTCAGGTGTTACATAGCCCCCATGCAGGGCATACCAATTGTATGGGAATTCTACTGTCCATTTAAAGGCTACTAAAGCCTCAAAACAATACAGAATCTAAGGCAGTAGTGGTCACATTTTCTACCCCTCGGTTTATACTCGGTCAATCACTTTTACTCATTCTTTTCAGGTCGGTTTATGCTTGCAGTATTCGAATAAAATCCTCCCTAAGCAAGGAACTTCTGCTGAGCAGTTTGAATACCACATATGAGGGTACCACAGAAACCAATCAACCAAATCACAAAGCAAAGGGTGTACGAGTAGCCACTCGTAACTATAACTATTCAGCTGCACTTCATGTAGTTATGTCATGTTTCTTATTTCCCAAAGTATACCTTATTTGAGGGGATTCATTGATAAACTTTATTTTATTAATATTAAAATATTATGTGCTTTGATGTCTTAAAGGACCTGTAAACTCCAATCCTGATAACATGACTATGTGGCATCCGTTTCTATATATCACAGGGAGGGGAGAACGCTGATCCCCTCCCTGTGAATAATAGGACGCTCGGGGGACCTGGAACTTACCTTACCCGCCGCTCCACTCGCAGCCACTCAGTCACTGACAGCCGCTCTGCCCGACCCGCACTCAGCTAGGCGCTGCGCGCCAATTCAAAAGATAGGGCGCGCGATCGGGAGAGAACAGCTGTTCAGAGACTGAGCGGCTGCGATTGGAGCGGCGGGTTTAAGGTAAGTTCCAGGTCCCCGAGCGTCCTATTATTCATAGGAGGGGAGAATCAGCGTTCTCCCCTCCCTGTGAATATAGAAACGGATGCCACATAGTCATTTTTAAGAGTTTTAGTGTTCCTTTAAGCAATCCAATTACCCAAAGCAATAAATTAATCTTGTGCCTACACTTCTACACACACTAAATACTACAAATTAAAATCCAGTTGAATCTATAATTCCATATTTTTGCAAAATTTTTCTACAAAGCAAGAAAAAAAAATCCCATGCATATTAGTAAAAAAAAAATAACTGGAACCATATAAAACTTGTTGAATTAAAGTGCAGGTACTGGTTGAAGGGCTAGCCACATTGCCACGTTTTCTCACATGATGGCGACCGCTATTGTATTGCTAGTGGGTGTAGATCGAAAAGCAAACATGTCCATGTGGGTGCGCCTAACCCCAAAATATGCTCCATGTCTGTGGCCACTCAAGTAGGCCTTGTGGTCCCCTGAAATGGGCTCTGCTTGGGTAAGCAGCTCCAGAGTTTTTTCCGAGGCACAAACTGGAAAGGCTAAAAAGCTGGATGAGTTTTTACAAACAAGGAATGTTTCAAGTTACTGGTATTGATTCATAAAGTAGAGTTGATCCAAGGGAAATATAACGATTGCCACTTGGAGTCAGGAAGGAATTTTCCCCCTTCATAAATTTGGTGGGGTTTTATGTCTTCCTCTGGATCAACAGTTAGGCAGGAAATGAGGATATTGCTAGATGGGTTGGACTGGATGGACATATGTCTTTATTCAACCTCAAATACTATAAAACAAATGGGGAACATTAAAAAAAACATCAATAATCAAGTCAGTATAATGTAAGGTGTATGAACAGCAATTACATACCTTAACTTTAAACTGGTGTGTGTTTTTAACTAAAATTTTAAGTTTTATAGAATTACACTACAGAATAGTTTGTAGCTACATACAGGGCAATGCCACTGTCTGTCCATCTATCTATATCCATCTTTCGATCTCAGTCTGTCTTTCTAACTGTCTGTTCAGTCTTCTATCTATCTTTTTCTCTGCTGTCTATATCTATCATCTTATTACTGTCAGATAGCAAAAATAAGATAGATAGGGAGATATATTATATACAAGGATCATATTTCTATTGTGAGAGATATATATTATACACACACACACACACACGTGTGTGTGCAAAAGATTTTGGCCCCTTGAAGTTTTCCACTTTGTCACATTACTGCCACAAACATGATACAATTTTATGTGGATTCCACTTGAAAACCAATACAAGGTGGTACATACACGAGAAGAAGTGGGAATGAAAATCATACCAAATTCCAAACATTTTTAACAATCAATAACTGCAAAGTGGGGTGTGGTAATTATTTAGCCCCCTGAGTCAATCTTTGTAGCACCACCTTTTGCTGCCTGGCTTTTAGGGTATGTCTCTACCAGCGTTACACATCTAGAGACTAACAATCCTTGCCCATTCTTCTTTTCAAACAACAGCTCCAGCTCAGTCAGATAGATGGACAGCGTTGTGAACAGCAGTTTTCAGATCTTGCCACAGATTCTCGATAGGATTTAGATCTGGACTTTGACTGGGCCATTCTAACACATGGATATGTTTTTGTTTTAAAACCATTCCATTGTTGCCCTGGCTTTATGTTTAGGGTCGTTGTCCGGCGGAAGGTGAACCTCCGCCCCAGTCTCAAGTCTTTTGCTGACCAAGAGGTTTTCTTCCAAGATTTGGCTCCATCCTCTCCATCACTCTGACCGCTTCCCCTGTCCCTGCTAAGAGAAGCACCCCCAGAGCATGATGCTACCGAGCCACATTTGACACTGTGGATGGTGTGTTCTGAGTGATGTGCATGTGTAGTTTTTTCGCCACACATAGCGTTTTGCATTTTGGCCCAAAAGTTCCATTTGTGTCTCATTCTGACCGGAGCACCTTCTTCCCACATGTTTGCTGTGTCCCCCACATGGCTTTGTGCAAACTGCAAACGAGACTTCTTATGCTTTCTGTTAACAATGGCTTCTTCTTGACACTTTCCATAAAGGGCAATTTGTGCGTGCACCCTAATGTTGTCCTATGGACAGATTCCCCCACCTGAGCTGTGATCTCTGCAGCTCGTCCAGAGTCACCATGGGCCTCATTGACTGCATTTCTGATCAGCGCTCCTTGTTCGGACCTCTGAGTAAGTGTGAAGGCTGTGTCCGTGGTAGGTTTACAGTGTGCCATACTCCTTTCATTTCTAAATGATCGCTTGAACAGTGCTCTGTGGATGTCCAGGCTTTGGAAATCTTTTTGTAGCTAAGCCTGCATTCAATTTCTCAATAACTTATCCCTGACCTGTCGGTGTGTTCTTTGGAATTCATGGAGTTGTTGTTCCAGATTCTCTAGACAACTCTGAGTCTCCGTCACAGAGCACGTGTATTTGTACTGACATTAATTTACACACAGGTGCACTTCTTAAGGCAATGTCTATGGGCAACTGATGCACTCAGACCAAAGGGGGCTGAATAATTACACACACCCCACTTTGCGTTTTGATTTGTTAAAAATGTTTGAATCATGTATGATTTCGTTCCACTTCTCACGTGTACACCTTTGTATTGGTCTTCCACGTGGAATCTCTAGATAGATAGATTATATAAGATAGACAGATATATTTTTTTAGTTGTGATACTATCTATCTCTATCTATCTATCTAGGCAGATAGATATGGATATATATATATATATAGATAGAAAGATATTACATGTCTTTCTTATTAATAATCTATTATGAGAGATAGATAAACAGATCGATATGACGATAGATAGTGTCCAATTAATATCATAAATCAATCAGGGATCTATACTTTCTCTAATATCCGATTAAGAATACGAAACTGGTGTATTGCAATAGGTAAAGCACTTTTGACAACTGAAAAAATCTGCGAGAATGACAGTACATTATTCATGTAGTCCAGCCTGGCCCAAATGGTGTTGGTATGCCGTCTCCAAAATGATTTCACCATTTGAATAAGAAACTCTGGTATAGGATGAAAATATGAAGTTGCTATTCATGGCACACTGTGTACAAAAAAACATGGAAGCTTTTTCAAATGTTTTCAAAACCCATAAATCCTTATCGGTATTCTTTATGGGGAAGTTCAGCACAATATATTACTTAAACTTTCAGAGTGTAAACAAAGTGTATTTTATGCAGAAAAATTAGGTGACGACTTTCACAATAATAAATGGCAGAAAAGGGATGGTTAGATCCAGAAATATTAAAATAAGTAATGCTAATTGGATGTTAGAAAATGTAATTCCTAAGCAGGGCGGTTTTGTTTTTATTGTGTTGTTGGTCTCATAATTCAAACATCACTAGTGAAATCTTCAGGCTTAAATTTTACGCAAATGTAATGTCATAGATGTAAATAAACTCCGTGTGGGTGTGTGCCCACATGGCTTAAGCTTTTACATGAAATGGCAACTATGCTGAGACAGGCAATATGCCCTTGCACACACACACAAACCCCAACAATGTATTACTGCACAAACAATAGTCTATCATTCTATCTAACTTTTTCACTTTTGAATCAAGCAAGAACAGTTTGCTGCTACAAATGTTTTCGAAGAAATGGTTAAACTTTTTAAAAAGCAAACTGAGCATGAAAAAAGAGAATAATATTTGAAGTTCTAGCTCTCCTGGCAGAAAATGGTAAGATAACGTGTTTTCTACAACTTTATTCACTAGAATATTGTTGTTTTTTTGTATTTTCATTAATGCTTATTTCCCATTTCAGTACTAGATTTTTTTTTATACCTTCAGTTAACTTTTTTTTACAGTCAGTTTCTTTATTAGTGTGTTGGGTCAGTAATAACAAGTGAGGTCAGTATTTTTTTCTGGCATGTCCTGGTCAAGTGGTAGAATAGTCTTGTCCAGAGAGATGCATTTAAAGTGACAATGGGTGAGAGAAGTGTGGTTTTCAGGTTTTGTATATGCTATAAGTTGTGAAAACTTCAGGTTTTTTTCTTTTTCTACTTTCATGTAGGAGCATTGTGCTCATGGTTGCACCGATGCCTGTGCAGCGCTGAGCTCCTTGGTTTGAATCCATGGACACATGTGCATAGAGTTTGTATGTTCTAATCCGGGCTTGGTTTGGTTTCCTCCAGGCACTCCCCCCACAATCATAAGGACATACTGATAGTTTGTATGGTCAATAAATGTGCTTAGATTGTAAGCTCTTTTGGGCAGGGAGTGTGGCGCATATAAATCTGCAATAATAATATTTACATTAAACCTCTTGACTTTTTCTTGTTAAAAGTGCTGCTTAAGGTACATAAAAGTGATTATATTGTATTGGATATGATGTACAGTACAGGGCGTTAAATTTTTTATACTGTTTTTAATCATTTTTAACTTTTATGGGGATGTTTAATACTTCAGCACTATGTCACGTATTGATACATCCAATAACTAAGAAATGAACAATGTAGTTGGGCATTGGGTGCAATTTTGTTTTTTTATGTTCAGCACTGACACTTTGTGTTGCAATTTAATGAGTGGTGAACAAATAGGCAAATCTGTACTTAAACTTTAAAGGGTGAGTGGATGCACCTGCGAGGGGAGGTTCAAACCTTTGGCCCAATCCATTTCTCAGCCATAATGAGACTCCTTCTAGCAGACAAAGGTTAGGGGAAGACTTTCTTGTTTTTCCACCACTGGACAAAGCGTATTCTAGACGCCTGGGTATCTCACTTAGTGGCCATGGCCTGCAAATAGAATTTCTTCAGCTCCGGAAATTTTTCTCAAGGTTTCATGGAAGATTAGATTACCAGTAATGTTATCTGATTCATCAATATGTGATCCACTTTTTCTGGTAGGGGCGATGAGGAAGTACTGGTGGCCTGTGTGGATCTAAATAACACCGGTTCTATCAGTCAACTCGAATCCAGAAGTAACAACAGTTCCGAGATTTTTGTACAAGACTCGTGGTTTGTTGTTGCGGTTTGTTCTGTTTTCGCCTATCACAATTGCCCAGCATGTTTAACAAAGTGCTAGTGGCACTGGTGGCAGAAATAAGAAAAACATCTTGGTAGTAACATAAACTTGAAAGATAAGACTAACAAAACACAAAATGCCTAAGTTTCTACTCTCGCAGAAGCATAGATGTCTGCAACAGAACTGTTATTTAATGTTAAGATGAGAAAGATAAGCTTTAACTTTTGGTTAAAAAAAAAAATCTTGAATCACGTTCGACGGAGGAGATTCTTGTTCCTGGGCGGCTCAAGCTGAAGCCGCAATTGAGATGTTTTCAAAACAGCAACTAGAACTTTTATTAAGCACAAAAGTTAGAGGGGTTACTAAATAAAGATGCAAAATAATGTAAAAAAAGTGTTGTATGTCATGTCAGAATTAATTTAATAAAAGGTGTGTTCAGCCTGTAACCCGCCTGTTGTCCTGTTGCTTGGTATGACCCATTTGGTGACTTACATAAAACAGAAATTAAATTCAACTTACAAGATTTCGTTTTCCAGTCAATTTCATTGCAGCAGTCATCAAAACCCCCCATTTTTTCTTTATTCTTCGCTTGAACTAGAACATAGTCTGGGAGGGCATGGAGCTACTTAAAGGCTGTGGATGTATTCTTCCTGTTCCATAAGCCAGTCTTAGGAGGGGATTCGTTCAGTGACTGCTGCCAAGAAATCAGTTGAAATACTCAGTGGGTGAAAGAACATATAATGTGCTATTTATGCTATAGTGCCCCCCGGAGAAGGAGAGGTAGTGATGTTATTAAAGTAGTGAATGGGGCCAAAGAGTTTCTGAGACAGAAATCTGTATGTTTAAAGATAAAAAGGATTATCCCGTATACTCCCCCCCGTAAGGCTCATATCTCTGTTTATTACAGAGCAGGGAGGGGGGATCACATCACAGGGTTTGATTGCAGATAGGAGAGTAGAGAATCCAATCACGTATTCTTCTAACTGGTTGTATCTCAGGGCAGAGAGGGAATCTGAAAAAAGTGAAGACACTCTGGGGGTTGGGGGGAATATTTTCCCACTATAGATGCCCTTTAAGCCTATTAGGGTTTGATGGTTTTCAGTGCATATAAGCTTTAAGCATTAATTTTATATTACCGTATATACTCGAGTATAAACCGAGTTTTTCAGGCTGAAAAATCAGCCTGAAAACTCGGACTCGGTTTATACTCGAGTCAACCACTTACCTGGGCATTCCGGCAGCCGCGCGATCCTTTTCTGGCACTGCGCGCCGGCCTGACGTCACGCGCCCGGCGCCGTTCGTGAAGTCAGCCGGCACGCCAGTACAGGAATGGGCGCGCGGCTGCCGGAATGCTGATACCGTACTGCCGGATGGATGGAGGAAGATAGAAGAAGTCTTCCACAGAGAAGAGTATCCAGGAGAAGAGTCCACAGGGAGAAGAAAGAGTCCACAGGAGTCCACAGGGAGACAGAGTCCACATACAAACGAAGACTGAGGGGAAGGGGCATTCAAGATGTTGGAACTACAACTCCCAGCATGCTTTATTAGCTGGAGTTGTAGTTTCCAAACATCTTGAATGCCAAGTGAGGGTGGCATTCAAGATGTTTGGAAACTACAACTCCCAGCTATAAAGCATCTGGAGTTGTAGTTTCCAAACATCTTGAATGCCACCTCACTTGGCATTCAAGATGTTTGGAAACTACAACTCCCAGCATGCTTTATTAGCTGGGAGTTGTAGTTTCCAACATCTTGAGTGCCAATTTTCTACCCTCGGTTTATACTCGGGTCAAACTTTATTAGGATTTTTAGTAATTGGGTACCTCGGTTTATACTCGGGTCGTTTTATACTCGTATATACGGTATATATTTAAACTAATCTGATAACCCAGGCACTGACTAAAATAATGATACTGGTATAATGCATCATATTGTTTTGTAGATGCAATCAAGATGCAGTTGGTAGAAGCTGGCCTGGTAGAAGTCTGCTTGATGTAGTTCAGAATACAGTAAACAGTGAAAAGAAGAAGATAATGCAGAGTTAAAAACTGCCTCAGATCTCATGTTGTTGCTTCTTCTGGGGGGTAAGTATATATAAAGAATACCCATGTGCTTCCCTAAATTCTGGTTTTTGGCCCATATAGTAATTGGTCATTTAGTTTTGCTGCATATTGTGAGCCCAGATGAACAGATCACCACATCCTTGGTATGTTCCGAACAGTAATTTCTACTGATTGGCTATTGGGTGGGTCAACGATGCTCAGATTTCTACTGAGCAACTAAATCAACCCAGGCACTGGGTCAAAGGCAAAACCATAACAGTCTCTATTAGGGGTCCTGCAAACAGGAAGTCAGTATTTCGGTTGCATTTATTTATACACAGACAAAATGCTGAATTGGCAGATTAAGGTCATTGGGATGAAAATACTGCTTTTTTCTGAAAAGCATATGTATTTGTGCTGAGCTTCCCCTTAATGCTTTCCAGTACACACCAACCATTAAAACATCCTTCTATTGTGCACTTTCACGGCATGCCTCCTAACCTCAGTCATATTGCCCATGTAAAGATTCTAAACAGTATTTTCTGTACTGGACTGTAACATGATTGGCTAGAAACCTCTAGTGAGCACTGAGTCTCTGTAACAAGCTCCTGCAGTACTTTAGAGAGTGGTGTGTTTATGAGATGGGGAAATTTTGCACCCACATGTTAATACATGAGCCTTCCTGGATCCTGTTCCATTAGCCCACGTTTTTCAAAAAGACTGGTGAAACTGCTTAGGGATGAACTGGTAATCTTAGAATGTAATATGCTTGTTGGTATTGTCTTTCTGATACTCCGACAACTGTGTCCTTTGCATTTTCTGGTCTGTATTAGTATGGAGCACAAAATACTAGGTGGTTGAGGCCTCCTACTAGAAAAGGAGCTCTGTTGATCTGGTAATATCTAACATCGTGGAGCGCATTATAGATATAATTATGGCCAATAGAAAGACAGCTGTCTTGGAGACATGGAAGAGAAGGGAGGAGAGTACAGTTACTACTGCAATTCGATCTCCCTCTTTGTGACCTATCATCAATCAGTGAAAGCTATGAAGAAAGGGGTCAAGTACAGCCTTATCTCTGCAGTCAAAGCTACATCTGCAAAGATAAGCCCCCCCCCCGCTAATGTTCTATCTCTATGTTTGTGCAAACAGAGCAGGGAGGAGGGGGGACTTCAGCAGGGAATCGCGTCACAGATTTGATTGACAGTAGGAGTACAGGACACTCTGGGGGTTGGGGAGAAATTAGAACACGTGGAAGGAAAGGGAAAAAAAGTTAATGTTCTCACTATAGATGCCCTTTAAGTTTAATTATTGCCCCCATTTTGACAGCGGAAGCTGGCTCCTCCCTCTATGCAGGCAATCAAGGCTGTGACAACTGACATTGCAACCAATGAATACCTGCTGTTTCCCCTGCTGTCTCCTCTGCACATGCACAAACTATAAAAACCTCATTGAGCAGAGGGAAGAGGCAGATACCTTTTGACAGAACGAAGAGAACTATCATGAAATATCTGGTCAGAAATGCATATAATAAACTAGTAAAATAGCAGTTGGGTTTGTTGGCAGATGACTGACAAGTACCCAGTTTTTGTTTAAGGGAGATATGTCCTTTTACATAATTATAATTGTGGATTGGAAGGGAGTGTGGATGCATTTTATTTTAAACAGCATGGTCAGACCCATCTAGATTATGGTTTTAAATTCAGTGCCATGGTAGTGATTTACAAAAGAATATTAATCTCTGTGGAATTGTCATGTAGATCATATTGCACCAGCAGACATATACAGGGCGATGTAATAAAAGTTCTTATGTTAAAAATTGTGCTAATTTTGCCCCTAATTTTGTTGGCTTTTTAAATGGAAGCTAACATCTGATTGGCTGGGTCAAAAATAAGCACCTTTTTTACGATAAGAACCATATTACATCACCCAGTTAGTTTTATATTTGGCAAAATATATTTTAGAAACTGTGCCTTTTTTTTTTTACAGAAATAGAAATTTAGAGTGAGCTGCCATTGCAGATTTAAACTAAATGTTGACCCTGTAATAGCAATTAATAATCAAATTAGACCTGTGTGGGTCCATGCTTGTCTTTCTTCAGATGCCCTACCTGAAAATGCTTCAGCACCAACCCACAGGGGTTCAGACCTGCAACTTAAACCTGCCCCTTTACCCAAAATACCCAAAACCAAACCACTTACTGGGTGCCTTATATGATGCAGAACTTTAAATGCTTTAGCTCCCTGTATCACATCACACATTAACAACCTGGCCTGCTACTGGTGTTAAAAAAATAAAAAAAAACATGCAAAAGCTGATAATGATCTACAAACTGTCTGCTCTTCCTGCAGAACCCATCATAATATCTGCAAAACTTTGATTAATCCAGAAAACTATAACTAAGCACTCACATTGTGTTAATTGCTTGAAATTTCATCCATAAAGAAAATACTATAAGGCAGTAATGGAGAATGAACTCTGATCCTAATAATGAACTGTTTGCTGTTAGACAGCTTTAACAGTGTTGATTATTTGGTGTGCTATTATGTCTCCCTAAGAATCCATTACTCAGTAACTGTATTCCCATTTTATTTACAACATTATTGTGTACTGCCTTTTTTGTACAGATGAGTCCATGCAAAAGCGTGTTGAAGGTGGAAAGGGAAGTGTCTTTCAAAGAGTCCTATCATGGCTTCCGTCTAATAATCGACAATTGGAGCTTGCAGGTGCCCTGGCTATTGCAAATTTTGCAAGAAACGGTAATGTTAACTTTCCATATGGGTTAATCTGTCTAGTTGTTATACATATTTATTTCCTGTCCTTTTTTCAATGTTGTATCTGCCAAACCATTAAATCTTGGGACCATTTATTTTATTTAGATTTTTAAATGCAAAAACTGATTATTTAACTATTTTATATATATCACAGAACAATGCTTTACTCTTAAAACATTGTGACTTATAAATAATTCTCCTAAATGAATACATAACGGCCATTAGTGCCAATATCTCTATAATCCACCCCATTTTATTTAAATCAATGGGGCTAAACTTTAAATAATACCCTTATAATCGGTGCACTAATGCTTAATTTGAAGGATTTTACTTTACCGGCATGGCCGAAATACAGTCCAGGAAACTGTAGAGAAGGAGCCTTTCCCTGGTGCAATCTATTTTCGCCTCTAACTGTGCCTCTTAGAGGTTTCTGGCATGCGTAGTGGAGTTCCTCTCTCCTCCCTCTACCCTCTCTCCTGCTGCTGTTCTTTACACAAACAATTTACATTTGTAAAACCGAATATCTTCTTTGAAATGTCCAACAACCTAGACCATGCTGGGTAATATGCCCAAAATCACATTCTAAACTCTTATTAGCCCTCGCTTCCCTTCTGCTGCTTAGTCTGCCCTCGCTTCCCTTCTGCTGCTTAGTATCAGCCAATAATTGAGCGGCTGACGTCCGACCCCTTGTTAAGGGGCTGGTGAGAGTTTTTAAAATGCGATTTGGGCATATTAACCTAGCAAGTTCTAGGTTTTGGACATTTCAAAGAAGATATTCTTTTTTTGTTGGGGTGTAGATGCCCTTTAAGGTAAATGCATTTAGACAAGTACTATTAAAACTTTGTTTTTTAGTGGAAATGGTACTTGCTGATCGACTTGATGTAACTATGATGTACAATATATGATTTAACTGGGAAGAGAATATATTTTCTCTACAAATTTTATTGTTTTACTAGTTTACTATAATCTTTGTTTAAAAAAAAAAATAGGTATTCTAATAAATTAAGGGAGATTTAATAAAAGTTCTTATTAAAAATGGTGCTTGGGGCACAATTAGCCTATTTTAATGATTTGAACTTTTATTGAATATTAAAATTCTCTGCAAATTTTTTTTTGCCCCAACCAATCAGATGTTATTTACCATTTGAAAGCTAACATCTGATTGATTGGGGCAAAATTAGCACCATTTGTAACAATAAGAACTTTTATTACATCTCCCTGTATATCTTTATATTTTTAAGAGTGCTAACAGTATCTTTTTACTTTAGATGGAAATTGCATTCATATGGTAGACAACGGAATTGTGCAAAAACTTGTAGACCTTTTAGACAGACATGTGGAAGATGGTAATGTAACAGTACAACATGCAGCACTTAGTGCCCTTAGGAACTTGCTATACCTGGTAAGATAATGTTGTTATGCTTTTACTTACATCCAGTCATGAGAAAATTGAGTTCACCGATTCTGTTCTAAGGCTGGGTACACACCTTTAGATATTTGTCCTGACCAATTGTCCGCCAGTTCTGACGGTTGGCCAGGGCAAAAAAAAGCGGCTGGCCAAAAGGAGCTGTGAGCAACAGTTTGCCCCAACTGAGCGTGCGATGATCACCATGGGTTCCGACCTGTCCGATCGCATGGCCGATTCGTTCGACCCAGGAAACCATTCAATATTTCATACCGATACAATGAAAGGTTGGTCGTCGGTCTAAATATTAGATGGTGTGTACCCAGCTCCTTAACAGGTTCTAAAATTATTAAAATCTAACCTCTAGTATAAAAAAAAACAAAAACAACAGCAGATTCCACTGCTGTGTCTTATTTTATTAAAAAAAGAACACCCAAAATGCAGAAATAGTATGGGGAAATTACCTTTAACCCACAATTTGATATCTTGTAGAACCACATTAAGCAGCTAATACTTAAGCAATGTTTACTGATGACTGTATCACATTGTGGAGGAAAGTTTGGTTCAGTTTTTATTACAGAGTTGGTTCTGTTTTTGAGGTTTGCATGCATATTGAGGTCTGGACATTGACTAGGCCATTGCAAAGTAGAATTGATGGTCAACTCAAGGCACTCAAGGTCCTGTGGCTGCAAACCCATTGAATGAATGCAGTTACGATACTATTCAGAGGTTTGTTGGTCAATACGAAGTCCTGTGCACTCGGGTTTTCCAAATGAATAAACTTTTATTGTGTCACATCAAGGCAGCGTTTCGGCCGGATCTAGAGCCTTTCAGGCTTGAGAAAGGCTCTAGATCCGGGCCGAAACGTTGCCTTGATGTGACACAATAAAAGTTTATTCATTTGAAAACCCCTGAGTGCACAGGACTTCATATATATATTTAAATATATATATATATATTAATATATTCCGGGCCGAAACGTTGCCTTGATGTGACACAATAAAAGTTTATTCATTTGGAAAACCCCTGAGTGCACAGGACTTCATATATAATATATATATATATATTATATATATTAATATATAATAATATATATATTATTATATAATATATATATTATATATATTATATATGGCCAGTATTCACCTTGTCTTCCCTTTCATTAAATACACGTGACAAATTACTCCTTCCCCAATACTTCATCACATGTTGCCATTTGGCGAGCTGAAAAGGGGAATTCTTAGATTCTGATAATTATATGCCAGGGATATAATGCCAATGAACAGTGGGGGAAGACCTTATTTAAATCATCAGTGGTGTGTGTATGATTTGTCATTAAGTCCGCATGGCATCAGTGTGTTAAGTAGGAAGATCCAGCGACTCTCTCTCCTAATGAGTTTATTTTCTCTATCGCCCCTTGTCTAAAATTGATTCTTTGCCTGTCAGTGAGAACACCATACTGATCACTGCAGATGTAGAGTCCTTGTACACTTCCATCAGACATGAACTAGGTATTAATGCAGTTAGCTATTTTTTGGATAAAGAGAACAATGATATGGCAACAAAAGATTTTCTACTGACACTCCTGAAATTTGTTTTATCTCATAATTACTTTCTCTTTAACAATACTTACTACTTACAAATCAGAGGTACTGCAATGGGAACTGCTTGCGCACCTACCTATGCTAACCTCTTTTTGGGATGGTGGGAAGAAACTCATGTTTTTGGTGAACATATACTTTCTCAATATCAGGAGTATATCTCTTTTTGGACAAGATATATAGATGATATTCTATTTTTATGGGATGGTCCTTTGGTCAAATTACAAGAATTTCTGACCATCCTTAACAATAACAACTTAAACATCAAACTGACTACTCACTATGATCTTGTGGAAGTCAACTTCCTGGATATTAAAATCCTAAAAGAGGATGGTATGTTAAAATCAGAATTATTCAGAAAAGATACGGCAACCAACATCTTACACCACACCACACCAGCTTTCACCACGCCAATGTTAAGAAATCCATACCTTTTGGAGAATTTTTGAGACTACGCCGCAACTGTACAGAACGAGATACTTTTAAAACTCAAGCAATTGAGATGAAAAATTGGTTTAGACAGAGAGGATATTCTTCTAATCAAATCAATAAAGCCTATAGAAGAGCTTTAAGAACGGAAAGGGAAACTCTATTGCAACCTAAACCTAAACCAGTTTCGGTGGATAATCAGGTACGATTTATCACTCAATTCAACAGTAACTATAAATCTGTTGAAAGAATTATCAAGGATAATTGGAGAATATTAACAAGTGATAGATCTCTAGTAGGCAAAATCCCATCAAAACCTACTTTCATTTATAAACGAGCCCCAACCTTAAGAGATAAACTGGTCTCAAGCCATTTCACTGAAATTATGAATGGTGACACATTTCTAACCACCAAAGGTTTTTTTAAATGTGGCCATTGCTGTACATGTAAGTACACATTGCAAACAGATCATGTTATTGATCGTTTTGGCAAAAAACATGACTGTAAAGAATATACCAACTGTCTGACAGAGTCAGTGATTTACGCACTAATTTGTTCCTGTGGCAAAAAATATGTTGGTATGACCTCACGTCGAGCTAATGTTCCTGTGGCAAAAAATATGTTGGTATGACCTCACGTCGAGCTAAGGACCGAATAATTGAACACCTGTCGAATATAAGAACTGCTAACCTTGAAAAACAAAGACAGGACAAACTGACCAGTGTAGCAAATCATTTTCTGACACATCATAATGCGTCACCTGACGGTCTTAAATGGTTTATTTTGGAAAAAGTCCCACTTGGCATTAGAGGGGGCGATAGAGAAAATAAACTCATTAGGAGAGAGAGTCGCTGGATCGGGGCGATAGAGAAAATAAACTCATTAGGAGAGAGAGTCGCTGGATCCTCCTACTTAACACACTGATGCCATGCGGACTTAATGACAAGATACAATCCTACTTAACACACTGATGCCATGCGGACTTAATGACAAGATACAATTTAATGCATTTCTCTGACTCCTGCAGCTCTATGTACACACGTATGTGGCATACCAGATATGTTATATTTATCTCTAGTTGTATACTTACCTTACGAGAATTACACATGTTTCTCCGGTTTTAGGCTATAGTCTGATAATGGAACACTGGTCATAAGTCCATACTTCAGTTCAGTCCAGCATGTAATACAGTGTTCTTATTGACCAAATCTATCTTGATCTCATGTGTGATCTCTCTAGAATTTTCGGACTTCAATTATGATCAACATATCCGTGGGTTTCCATGGTTATGACCCACGTGTAATACTTACCTATTTACTTCACTATGGGAGGAGTGGCGGGGGTGTGTCTCACAACCCGCGATCTCATTGGTGCTGTGCGCACCAATCAACAGCCCCAAGTCAGATGATTTTATGTTTACTATGTTTATTCATGTGGTTACATATTTCATTTAAAATAAAACACATTTGAAAAGTTTAATTTTTTAACATTACTCTTTTAATTCATATAAATAAATAACAATTTGAGTAAAATATTGCACTAGTTCAGATAAGGTCTATACTATCAACACACCTATTCTAGTTCAGCTAAGGTCTATACTATCAACACACCTATTCTAGTTCAGATAAGGTCTATACTATCAACACACCAATTCTAGTCCAGATAAGGTCTATACTATCACCACACCTATTCTAGTTCAGATAAGGTCTATACTATCAACACACCTATTCTAATTCAGATAATGTCTATACTATCAACACACCAATTCTAGTCCAGATAAGGTCTATACTATCACCACACTGATTCTAGTTCAGATAAGTTCTATACTATCAACACACCAATTCTAGTTCAGATAAGAACTATACTATAAATACACCTATTCTAGTTCAGATAAGGACTATACTATCAACACACCAATTCTAGTCCAGATAAGGTC